>JARQOD010007206.1:0-39939 GCA_033576555.1 Oophaga sylvatica | reverse complement strand
AACTAAACTGAGAGGGCAGAAGCCCCCGGAGGGGACCCAGAAGGCCCCCAAAGAAGTGCAGGACAAAATGCAAAAATATAGCAACAACACAAAAGAAGAAAAATTCTTATCTGGTAGCAGGAGATGCAGACACGACACAGCAGGCTACAAGGGAAACTGGAATGAAGGATTCAGACCAGAACAATTGATCACCGGCAACCCTGATGGGAAAATGACTCCCTTATATAAGACCAATCAGTAACACCTGATTCCCAGTCCTCACAATCTTCACTAGTACCGCTTGTAACCACCAGAGGAGCCTCTGCTCAGAACTCATCTCAAACCCATTCACAACAGTATCCCCCCCTTGAGGAGGGGTCACCGAACCCTCATTTGAGCAACCAGGTCGGTCAGGATGAGTTCTATGATACGCACGGATAAGTCTCCTAGCATGGATGTCCGAAGCAAACACCCAAGAATTGTCTTCCTGACCATAACCTCTCCATTTAACCAAATACTGGAGTCTTCGTCTAGAAAAACGAGAATCCAATACTTTCTCAACCACATACTCCAGATTGCCCTCAACCAAAACAGGGTCAGGAGGCACAGTAGCAGGAACCACTGGCTCAACAAACCTCTTCAACAAGGACTTGTGGAACACGTTATGGATCTTAAATGTCCCTGGAAGAAGCAAACGAAAAGAAACAGGATTAATAATCTCCATGATCTTATAAGGTCCAATGAACCTAGGCTTAAATTTAGGAGATGCTACTCTCATAGGAATATTCTTTGAGGACAACCAGACCAAGTCCCCCACTTTAAACCGAGGACCATCAGTCCTATGCCGGTTAGCAAACCGCTGGGCCTTCTCCTGAGAGAGGGACAACCTCTCCACTACCTGGTCCCAAATCTGTTGCATACGCTCAACAACAGAGTCAACACCTGGACAGACAGAAGCTTCCGTCTGTCCTGAAGAAAATCGAGGGTGAAAACCAGAATTACAGAAAAACGGAGACATCAAAGTGGCAGAGCTAGCCCTATTATTAAGAGCAAACTCAGCCAAAGGCAAAAAAGAGACCCAGTCATCCTGATCAGCAGACACAAAGCATCTTAGATAAGTCTCTAATGTCTGGTTTGTTCTCTCAGTTTGACCATTGGTCTGAGGATGAAATGCCGAGGAGAAAGACAATTGAACACCCAGTTTTTGAACAAAAAGTCCTCCAAAATCTGGAAACAAACTGGACTCCTCTGTCAGACACAATGTTCTCAGGAATGCCGTGTAAACGAACCACGTGCTGAAGAAACAACGGCACCAATTCAGAGGAGGAAGGCAACTTAGGTAATGGCACAAGATGTATCATTTTGGAAAACCTATCACAAATTACCCAGATGGTGGTCATTCTCTGAGAAACAGGAAGATCGGAAATGAAATCCATAGAGATATGGGTCCATGGTCTCTTGGGCACAGGCAATGGCATCAACAAACCACTAGAGCGAGAGCAAGGCTTGGAGCGAGAGCAAGTCCCGCAGGACTGCACAAATTCCCTGACATCGCGAGACAAGGTAGGCCACCAAAAGGACCGACTAACCAAGTCTCTGGTACCAAAAATTCCGGGATGCCCAGCCAATGCGGAACAATGAATCTCAGACATCACACTCTTTTTCCATTGGTCCGGGACAAACAATTTTCCAACAGGGCAGCGCTCGGGCCTATCCTCCTGACACCCCTCCAGAGCAAGTCTCAAATTGGGCGAGATGGCGGAAAGAACTACACCCTCTTTCAAAATAACAGAAGGATCAGATAACTCAGGAGAGTCCGCAAGGAAACTCCTCGAGAGGGCATCCGCCTTAAGATTCTTAGTGCCAGGAAGAAAGGAAACCACAAAATTAAAACGTGTGAAAAACAAGGCCCACCTGGCCTGTCTAGGATTGAGTCGCTTGGCAGATTCCAGATAGACCAGATTCTTATGGTCCGTAAGGACCACCACCTGATGTTTGGCTCCCTCCAGCCAATGTCTCCACTCTTCAAAAGCCCACTTCATGGCCAATAACTCCCGATTACCCACGTCATAATTACGTTCAGTAGGAGAAAATTTTCGAGAGAAAAAGGCACAAGGGTTACTTTTAGAGGTCTCTGGATCTTTTTGGGACAAAACGGCACCTGCCCCAATTTCAGAGGCATCAACCTCCACCTGAAATGGCAGAGAAACATCAGGCTGCCGTAGAACAGGAGCAGAAGTGAATCTCTGCTTAAGTTCCTGAAATGCAGAGACTGCCTCAGGAGGCCAATTCACCACATCAGAACCCTTTCTGGTCAAATCAGTTAATGGTTTAACAATAACCGAGAAATTACCAATAAATTTACGATAAAAATTGGCAAAACCCAAAAATCTCTGAAGAGCCTTTAATGAAGTAGGTTGGACCCAATCACAGATGGCCTGAACCTTGACCGGGTCCATTTCAATAACAGATGGGGACAAAATGAATCCCAGAAATGAGATCTTCTGTACGCCAAAAAGACACTTTGATCCCTTCACATACAGAGCATTATCCCTCAAAATCTGGAACACAGTCCGAACATGTTTCACATGAGAGTCCCAGTCATTAGAAAAAATCAAGATATCATCCAAATAAACAATCAGAAATTTGTCCACAAAATCCCTGAAAATGTCATTCATGAAGGACTGGAAGACGGAAGGGGCATTAGTGAGCCCAAAGGGCATCACTAGGTACTCAAAATGCCCTTCAGGGGTATTGAATGCCGTCTTCCATTCATCCCCGTGCTTAATGCGAATAAGGTTATACGCCCCCCTGAGGTCAAGCTTGGTAAACCAAGTAGCGTTTTTCACCCTGGAAAACAGGTCAGAAATCAAGGATAACGGGTATTGATATTTCACAGTAATATTGTTCAAGAGACGATAATCAATACACGGCCTTAATGAACCATCTTTTTTGGCCACAAAGAAAAAACCGGCACCTAAGGGTGAAGAGGATGGTCTGATATGACCCTTCTCCAATGATTCCTTGATATAAGACCGCATAGCGTCATGTTCAGGTACAGACAAGTTAAAAAGGCGACCTTTAGGGAATTTACTACCCGGCACTAATTCAATAGCGCAGTCATAGCTCCTATGGGAGGTAAGGATGCAGATTTACTTTCGCTAAACACATCAGAAAAATCAAACAAAAAGTCAGGAACATCCTGAGCTTGGGGGAGGCAGAAAAAACAGGAGTGTTGGTATTAACACATTGGCAGCCCCAACTGGTTACAGACACAGATTTCCAATCCAAAACAGGATTATGAGACTGTAACCAAGGGAAACCCAGCACGATAATGTCATGCAGATTATATAGAACCAAAAATTTGCAGCACTCCTGGTGATCAGGTTCAACCCTCATTATCACCTGAGTAGAAAACTGGGGTTTATTCTCAGCCAAAGGGGTAGAATCGATCCCCAGTAGGGGAATAGACTTCTGTAGGGGTATCAAGGGAAACCCACAACGTTTAGCAAAATCATAATCCATCAGGTTAATAGCTGCTCCAGAATCAACGAAAGCCTGAGCAGAAAATGAGGACAGAGAGCATATCAGAGTGACAGTTAATAAAAACTTAGTCTGAACACTACCCAAGACAACTGAGCGTGCAAAACGTCTTCCCCGCTTAGGGCAGACTGAAATAGCATGAGAGGCATCACCACAGTAGAAACATAACCTATTGCGCTTTCGAAACTCATGACGCTGTGCCCCAGACACCACTCCATCACACTGCATGGGCTCAGAAGCTGGCTCACAAGGCAACACCACTCCACGCATACTTCTCCGCTCACGCAAACGTCTGTCAATTTGAATCGCTAATGACATAGAATCATTGAGACCAGAGGGGACAGGGAATCCCACCAAAACATCCTTTACATTATCCGACAGACCCTTCCGGAAAAGGGCCGCCAAAGCGTCGTCATTCCATTTGGTCAGGACTGCCCACCTACGGAATCTCTGACAGTATAACTCAGCGTCATCAAGCCCCTGATTTAATGCCAACAAGGCTTTTTCAGCTTGATCAGTGACATTAGGCTCATCGTACAATAACCCCAAAGCCTGAAAAAATGCATCAACATCACTCAAAACAGGATCCCCAGGTATCAGGGAAAAAGCCCAATCCTGAGGATCGCCGCGCAGGAGAGAGATGATAATTTGAATCTGCTGCGCTGCGTTTCCTGAGGACTTAGATTTTAAGGCAAAAAACAATTTACAATTATTTTTGAAATTCTGAAACTTAGCTCGATCCCCTAAAAACAAATCTGGCATGGGGATCCTAGGTTCCACAACAGGCAACCCAGCAAGATAGATAGCAATACTCCGAACCTCAGTGGCAAGCTGATCCACACGGCCAGACAACTGTGCAAACTCCATTGGGAGAAAAGATCCTCCCCAGCACCCAAAGATACAGAGGGAAAGAAAAAAAAAAAAAAAAAATGCAACAAACAGAAAAATATCTCTGACAACTCTGACAACCTTTTTTCTATCACAATATTTTTTCCCTTCTGTGAGTACCATACAATTTTCAATTTTTAGGCCGGTGATACTGTTATGTTTCGGTAGCTGAGGAGTGCAGGTAAAAAAGGCAATACACCAGAGCAGTTGGAATCTATGGGATTGCAGTACCCTGACTAACCACCACAACTAGAGGCAGCCGTGGAGCGTTCCTACGTTGGTCCTAGACGCCTCGTCACAGCCGGAGAAACTAACTACACCTAAAGATAGAAATAGGAAAGCTATCTGCCCCGGAGCAGAACCCCAAAGATAATAGAAAGCCCCCAAACATGTAATGGCGGTTAGACAAGAGGAAATACTGACACAGAAAGAAAATAGAATGAGCAAACGCTGGGGCCCAAGCTATCTAAATAGAAAAGGACAGGAAGGGTACTTACTGCAATCCCAGAAAACCCTGAAAAACACCAACTCTACTAATTTCAAAATCACCTGAGATCACACGACCTCTACCACCTAAATTAGCTCTCTGGTGTAACAAAATCAAAACAGCAGCCACTGAAAAAACTGGAAAAAGCAAAAGAACAAAACTCAGTGGCTGAACTAAACTGAGAAGGCAGAAGCCCCCGGAGGGGACCCTGAAGGCCCCCAAAGAAGTGCAGGACAAAATGCAAAAATATAGCAACAACACAAAAGAAGAAAAATTCTTATCTGGTAGCAGGAGATGCAGACACGACACAGCAGGCTACAAGGGAAACTGGAATGAAGGATTCAGACCAGAACAATTGATCACCGGCAACCCTGATGGGAAAATGACTCCCTTATATAAGACCAATCAGTAACACCTGATTCCCAGTCCTCACAATCTTCACTAGTACCGCTTGTAACCACCAGAGGGAGCCTCTGCTCAGAACTCATCTCAAACCCATTCACAACAGGAACCACTATATCAAACGAATGGCCATATCTTTTGTTGGGATTGTTCAAAGTTGAAATTTTTGCCTTTTTCCTGCTCCTCTAATCATCCCTAACAAGATTCAAAGAGGTTGAGTGTGGATCTGTCTTACTTCAGGAGAAACATGAAAACGTTTTATAGGAACCACTATATCAAACGAATGGCCATATCTTTTGTTTGGATTGTTCAAAGTTGAAATTTTTGGCTTTTTCCTGCTCCTCTAATCATCCCTAACAAGATTCAAAGAGGTTGAGTGTGGATCTGTCTTACTTCAGGAGAAACATGAAAACGTTTTATAGGAACCTGTTATGTTTCGGTAGCTGAGGAGTGCAGGTAAAAAAGGCAATACACCAGAGCAGTTGGAATCTATGGGATTGCAGTACCCTGACTAACCACCACAACTAGAGGCAGCCGTGGAGCGTTCCTACGTTGGTCCTAGACGCCTCGTCACAGCCTGAGAAACTAACTACACCTAAAGATAGAAATAGGAAAGCTATCTGCCCCGGAGCAGAACCCCAAAGATAATAGAAAGCCCCCAAACATGTAATGGCGGTTAGACAAGAGGAAATACTGACACAGAAAGAAAATAGAATGAGCAAACGCTGGGGCCCAAACTATCTAAATAGAAAAGGACAGGAAGGACACTTACTGCAATCCCAAAAAACCCTGAAAAGTACCAACTCTACTAATTACAAAAACACCTGAGATCACACGACCTCTACCACCTAAATTAGTTCTCTTTTGTAACAAAACTAAACAGCCGCCACTCAAAAAAACTGGAAAAGGCAAATGAACAAACAACAGTGGCTGAACTAAACTGAGAGGAGCACAAGCCCCCGGAGGGGACCCGGTAGACCCTCACAGAAGTGCAGGACAAAATGCAAAAAGCAAGCACAAAAAACTAAAAGAAGAAAATGTCTTATCTGTTAGCAGAAGATGCAGGCATGAAACAGCAAGCTACAAAGTGAACAGGAATCAAAGATGAGACCAGAACAATTGATCACCAGCAACCCTGATGGGAGGGAACCTCCCTTATATAAGACCAGTCAGTAACACCTGATCGCCAATCTTCACAATCTTCATTGGATAGTTCAGTACTGTTTGTAACCACCAGAGGGAGCTTCTGCTCAGGATTCATTTCTAGCACATTCACAACAAATACCCCTTTAAGGAAAAAATCCCCTCAAGTTAAAAAAAATCACACCCTTAGGCCAGAGTCACACTCAACGTATATAAAATCGGTCCGATTTTCATGGCAAAGAATCGCACCAATGTTCTCCGTATGGTGATAAGTATGTAAACCATTTGCAATGCGATTTCCTCACATCTAGTATCCGTATGACATTCCCTGTATGTAAAAGCTCATGTTAAAATCGCATTATAATACACAACTGCACACTTCGTTGTAAAACCCAAATGTTCCTCAAAACATATATATATATATATATATATATATAAATATTAGATAGATAGATTAAAAGCTGGCAAATGATCTGCTGCGTACAGCATAGAATAGAATAGGTTATAATAGAATAGATAGAATAGATATATACACATAGAATAGATATATACAGTCATGTCCAAAAGTTTTGAGAATGACACAAATATTATATTTTCACATGATCTACAGTACTAACCCCTGAGCCACAATAGATTGCTAACCTTAAATCCACCATATATTGCTAACCACTGAGCCACCATACAGTACTAATGACTAATCCACCATAGATTGCTAACCACTGAGCCACTGTACAATGCTAACCACTGAGCCACTATGCAGTGCTAACCACTGAGCCACCATGCTGCCCCATTCACACTTTTAAATTGCCTTTATTAATGCAAGTTCCTTCCTGTAAATATCAGCCACAATGCACCACCCCGAGAATAATCACCCCAAGTGTTAGCCACATTCCCTCGATAAGTCATGGAGCAGTACACACCTACGGGGCATTTGTCCTATTATGCATTTAGACATCATAGCGGAGGACCCGCTCCTGTTCTGCTGGGCTTCAGCCAACCTTTATCTGCCACTATGTAACCTTACATTTTCCCTACACGGCCATGAGTTTCCCCGGAAGCAGCTGTTTGTGGGGTGGTAACAGGAGAGGAACCAGAGCTGATCATCTGGAAGCCTAGATGGCTGCGTTCTGAAAGGCGCTCTCTGATTAGATATCCGGTTTTTGGGTCAATTACTTTTACGTTTTTGGGAAACCATTTGGAGTGACAAAATGTACGATTTTATATGAAATCCTCCACATGTAATAAATCTAATGTTATCTCAGCTTCAGAAAGGATTGCTCGCAAGTTTTCCAAAAAGACCCTGGTGAGAACTTTCCTCCTCTGCTCAACCTTTCCCAGAATAGTCTCAGATATATTGACACGTCTTTATAATGAGCAGGTCTGGGGTTTCCGGACCCCAATTACACATCCGATGGCGGCCACTTTGGGGAGCTGTTTGGCCCAAGACTGTATATTAGGCAGCAGAAGTCATCAGAAATGATCTCTCAACAATCTCGGCTGACACTTGAGAGCCGTCTTCCGAGTCTATCAGCTTGTGAGATCTTTTCGTATCATTTTTCACGACTTCTTATTTTTCTGCTAAACAGTTGAAGAAAATTGAGTAAAATGTGCGAAATTTGACCCCAGCGGCTCTTACGACGAATCAGGAAAAGTGCAAACTAAAGACAACAATGTTTCATTACTGCAAGGGCTAAAAAGATGAGCGATTCAATTCACAAGTCTGCAAATCTAGAGGGAGATGTAGAAAAAGTCAGGAAATTAATCAGAGCGATGCAGTTTTGATATTTTTCTATCTAAACACGAAAGTTCAGGCTCAGGAATGATGTTTTTGTAACTTTGCATCTTTGTAATTGCTGCTGTGTAGCCAGAGGTGTTACTTAAAGGTTTTTTTTTTCATGAACAAAGTACATTTTAAAGCTGATTTTAATCAATACATCTTAGAATAATAATAAGTTCCACAATCTGATGTGTTTAAAAAAAATGTTCCTGTGCTGAGATAATCTTATAAACGTGTCCCTTTTGTGTACTGTGTAATGGTCGTGTCTGACCATACAGGAACATGGTCTGATCATACCACATCTCCTGGGCGGGGGGGAAGTAAAAAGAGAAAACAGACATTACAGCACTGGATCACAGCTGATACTTTTTGTGAGATAAAGCATTTCATTGCCTGTTTTTTTAATGTTTTACCTTAAAGAAAGAACTATTTGCAATCCAATGCCATAGTACATGTATACCCTCGTTTGCTTCCTCCCCCGCCCAGGAGATGTGGTATGATCAGACCATGTTCCTGTATGGTCAGACACGACCATTACACAGTACACAGTAGGGGCACATTTATAAGATTATCTCAGCACAGGAACATTTTATCTAAACACATCCAATTGTGTAAATTATTATTATCATATGATGTATTGATTAAAAGCAGCTTTAAAATGAACTTTCTTCTTGAAAAAGAACCCTTTAAGTAACACCTCTGGTTACACAGCAGCAATAACAAAGGTACAAAAACAGGAACATTTTTTGGGAAACACATCCAATTGTGGAATGTATTATTATTCCAATATCTAGTGATTAAAATTAACTTTGTTCATGGGAAAAACCCTTTAAGGCTCCAATGCAAAATATTCAAACATACTTCTGTCTACTATTTGCAGCTTCCACTAAAATGTCTTCCATGAGCATCAGAGTTGGGGTCAACTTCTACCTCTGCATACCCATAACATCATCGTTATTACATTTCTCTATTAGATCGATAGATAATAGACAGATAATAGATAGATAGATAGATACAGTAGATCGATAGATAATAGAGAGATAGATAACAGCTAAGTAGATAGATAGATTATAGGTAGGTAGATAATAGATAGATAGATAGATAGATAGATAGATAGATAGATAGATAGATAGATAGATAGATAGATAGATAATAGAAGGATAGATAGATAATAGATAGATAAATGATAGATAGATAGATAATAGATAGATAGATAGATAGATAGATAGATAGATAGATAATAGATAGATAAATAGATAAATAATAGATAGATAGATAGATAGATAGATAGATAGATAGATAGATAGATAACAGTCCAAAGAAAGGAACAGCACTCCATTCAGATGGGTGAGAAAAGAGCTACTTTATTGAGCCCATTGATGCAACATTTTGGTTCAAGGTGTGAACCTTTTTCAAGCAGTGAACATATTGGACTGTTATATTGCAAGGTTTGGTATTTGCCTGTTGGAACTTGTGCACCCGGATTTTTTGCTTTTTTCTTTTTTGTGCTGTTCTAATTCTTTTTTCTATAGATAGATAGATAGATAATAGATAGTATAGATAATAGGTAATAGATAGTTAGATAGTAGATAGATAGAGATAATAGATAAGATGTTAATTGATGTAATAGATAGTTAATGATAGATAATAAGATAGATAATAGATAGATAGTAATAGATAGATAGATAGTTAATAGATAGATAGATAATAGATAGATAGATAGTTAATAGATAGATAGATAATAGATAGATAGAAAATAATTCATTTTTTCTAGATAGATAATAGATGCTTAGCTATTTTTTAAGATGAATATAGCAGTGTATATAGATTATAATAAGCTTCTATACAGGCAGCGCCTCTTCTGTGATGCAGATTGTGTGTATTTTCTTTCTTTCTTTGTATTTTCTCTTCTATGAGATACAAATGTTACCATTAGTGTTGAGCGATACGATACCGCAAGTATCGGGTATCGGCCGATATTAGCTGTTTCGGCCTTTCGATACTTCGTTCCGATATTTTCCATATATCGTATACCGGAATCGGAAGTTCCCATAATTCTTTGCGAGGCAATGTGATTTTAGTCAGCCAATGAGGAATCCTAAGAAGTGTGGGCACATCCTGTACTGCTGCGGTCATGTTAACTAATGGCATGGCTGTGATTGGATGCTGAAATGATGTCAGAATGCACTATAAAAGGCGCCGCCGCCATTTTAGCATCACTGTGCTGTGAATTCAGTAAGGGACAGAACGCTGCTGTGCTGACTCTGAGGGACAGTTAGAGATTGCGATTTAGTGTACTGTGCTGTAGGCAGGCTAGCACCAACCGCTGTGTAAAGCTTCCTTTTGCCTGCAGTGTTGTTTTAACAGCTCTGCAAGGTGTGTGTGTGAGTGTAAGTGACGCTGCAGTTTGCTCTGCATGCAACGCTGTCTGTAGGCATCTGCACGTGTCACTCACAGACTCTTTTTTTTTTCTTCAGTGTAATTCTTGCAGCTCCATGCAATTTAACTATTAGTGTGACGCGCTTCCATCCGTATCCAATACATTGGTTGCAAACACTATAGAAGTAGACAAAGGAGTAGCCTTTCACAGATTGTGAACAGTTGTGTTTCAGTGTTCACTTCAGTCTGTGTTTTTTATTTTTTGAGTGCACATCACGCTCCAGTTACTTGTTCAAGCACTGCTGCTTGTACTCTGCTGAGCGTGTCTCAGTGCCTCATCCTTTTCATTTATCTCCAATTGGTTCTGCTCCATTCCATTTAAAATATAATCTATTAGTGTGACGCGCTTCCATCCGTATCCAATACATTGGTTGCAAACATTATAGAAGTAGACAAAGGAGTAGCCTTTCACAGATTGTGAACAGTTGTGTTTCAGTGTTCACTTCAGTCTCTGCGTAATAACCACACTTAGGCCTTATAACTTTTCTGACTTTCTTTATCAATCTACCAAGATGAAGAAGTCAGTGAGTAAGGCACGTGGTCGTGGCCGTGGAGTTTCAGCAGGGAGAGGACGTGGGGATTCTGTGGCTGCTGCCGCCCTCAGTGACACAGCATCCACCAGTTTTACCCATGAGCGTTCCTTTATGCGCACTTTGGTAGGAGCTCGGCGTGCCCCCCTGCTGCGGGAAGAACAAATTGAAGCCGTTGTTGGTTGGATGGCAGCCAATGCATCGACTTCAATTCCTTCCACCTCCTCTCAGGAACACAACACTGTTGAGCAACCATCTGTCTGTTCACCGCCTGTCAAATTGCCCAGGCAGTCAGAGAGTTCTGTACAGGAGCCAGCTGAGTCTCTGCTTCTGTTCTCAGAATCTGTTGGCTCGCAAACACGGGCACAGGCAATCAGCATTCTGCAATTTGAAGAAGAGGGAGTATGCAGTGATGCGCAACAGCTGTGTCTCTCTCAATCTGAAGAGGCGGGTGAGCCAGTGCCGATGGACAGCACACCGCAGAACGCATCTTATGATGATGATGAGACTCAGGTGCCAGGTTTTGTGGAGCATGGTGCTGCCCAGACCATCCAACAGCAGCAGGTGTTGGAAGAGGGTAGTGGAGATGATGAAGTCCGAGACCCAACATGGCGTGAGCAACAGGAAGGTGGTGGGAGCAGCTCTGAGGAAGAGATTGTCCCAACGGTACAAAGAGGAGGGAGAGGTAGGCTGCAGACTCGCTTGCCTGTAGCCTCCAGTTTGGCACCTGTTGGGAGCAGTTCTCTTAGAAATGTCAAAATTGGCGCTCCCATGACTTGCACTGCGTGGTCCTTTTTTGACAGACTTATAGATGATATTTGCTATGTTCAATGCAAGCTGTGTAAGCAAAAAGTTAAAAGAGGTAAAAATATCAGTAACCTGAATACCACAAATATGTGGAAACATGTACGGATAAAGCACGTAGCTGAGTTACAAAGACACACTGGAGATGTAGGCCAACCTACAGCAGCACCTACATCTTCAGGTCGTGTTGGAGCCTCTACCTTCAGCTCACACACACCTGGTTCGGCTTCCTCACAGGATCTCCATGGAAGAACCTCGGTCACTGTTGTCCATAGACAAACTGTTATTCCACCCACAGCAGCAAGTTCACAGTCATCGTCACACTCCCAGACCACAAAACAGCCATCGGTACCACAGGCATGGGATAAAAGACGGCCATACTCGGCAAACCATCCACGAGCACAGGCTCTGAATGCTGGCATTGCAAAACTCCTGTCCCTTGAAATGCTGTCATTCAGGCTGGTGGAGACTGACAGTTTCAGGAACTTTATGGCATTGGCAGTCCCACAATATAATGTGCCAAGCCGATTTTATTTCAGCAGGCAAGCTGTCCCTGCTCTGCAAAAACATGTCGAGGGAAACATTAAACATGCGCTACTAAACGCCGTCAGTAGCAGGGTCCACCTGACCACCGATGCGTGGACCAGTACCCATGGCCAGGGACGATACCTTTCCCTCACTGCCCATTGGGTCAATGTTGTGGAGCCGGGTACAGATCTTGCCAGTGGCGCTGTACGTGTTCTGCCAACTCCAAGGATTGCAGGAATCCAGTCTGTACACATTGATTCCTCCTCCTACTCCAGTTCCTCAGAATCATCGCTGCACGAGCCGTCACGGTATACCTCCACATGGACCCGTGAATGCTTACCTGTTGCGACCGATATGAGCACAGCCGTGGCCAAACGTCAACAGGCCGTCCTGAAATTAATTTCCATGGGGAATCGAAGCCACACAGCGCAGGAGCTCTATCCCGCCATCAAGCAGGAGAGCGACGTGTGGTTTTTGTCAGCTAATCTCCAGCCAGGTTTGGTAGTGTGTGACAATGGCCGAAATCTGGTGGCAGCTCTGGGCCTTGGCAACCTCACTCACATACCATGTCTGGCACATGTGCTCAACTTGGTCGTGCAGAGTTTTTTGAGGGACTATCCGGATCTTGATGCACTGCTGCACAAGGTCCGCCTAGAGTGCGCTCACTTGCGACGTTCCAGCATGGCCAGATCGCGCATTGCAGCTCTGCAAGTCAGATTTCGCCTTCCTGAACATCGCATTATATGTGACGTACCCACCAGGTGGAATTCCACGTTACATATGTTGGAGCGGTTGTGTGAGCAGCAGCCAGCAGTAATGGAGTATCAGCTGCAACAGGCGCAATCAACTCGCAATTTGCGCCGTTCACACTTCACCACTACTGAGTGGGCCTCTATGAAGGACATCTGCGACGTTTTGCGTGCGTTTGATGTCTCAACGCGGATGGCGAGTGCAGATGATGCACTAGTCAGCATGACTGTCCCCCTTATCTGCCTGCTTCAGAAATCACTGAAAGCACTAAAGGAAGAGGTTTTGGAAGAGGTGGAGGATGAGGAGTCACAAATTCAATTACCTTCAGGACAGTCAGCGCAACGTGGTTCCTCACAAAGGGCTGGGCAGGGCTCACTTTGTGAGGAGGATGAGGAGGAGGAGGAGTCAATGGAGGAGGAAGAAATCCCTACAGAGGGAGGTACACAACGCTCTAGTCAGTATGTAGAGCGAGGGTGGGGTGATGCAGAGGAGGCAGAGATGACGCCTCTTCCAGAGGACAGCCTTTGTTGGCCAGTTGGGAGTCTGCAGCACATGGTTGATTTCATGCTTCAGTGCCTGAGAAACGACCGCCGCATCGCCCACATTCTCACCACGTCAGATTATTGGGTGTACACCCTCCTAGACCCTCGCTACCGGGACAACTTACAAACCCTCATCACACCGGTGAACCGGGACCATAAAATGCAGGAGTACAAGACACACTGGTGCAATCCATACTGTTGTACATTCCAGCCGAGAGAGCTGCTGCTGCTACTGCTTTACAAAGCAGCTCTGTGCGTCGAGGCAGTGTAGACACCTCTACAACAAGAGGGAGCAGAAGCAGCGCCTCTGCACAGGGCAAGAGCTGTATGTTACAAATGTGGCAAAGTTTTGTGACAGCGCCAGCAAGGTCTACACCATCCGAGACGGCTCCAGTCACCAGGAAGAAACGTTTCCATAAGATGGTGACAGACTACTTGGCTTTCCCTCTAAGTGTACTCCCAGATGCCTCTTCCCCTTTCAAATTTTGGGTCTCTAAGTTGGATACATGGCCAGAGCTTAGCCAGTATGCATTGGAGGTGCTGGCTTGCCCTGCTGCCAGTGTATTATCTGAGCGTGTCTTTAGTGCTGCAGGTGGTGTAGTAACAGACCGTCGCATGCGACTATCCTCAGAGAATGTAGACCGGCTTACTTTCTGAAAATGAACAAGGCATGGATCTCACCTGAATTTGCCTGTCCGTTTTCAGATTAAATAACTGTTTGGCAACGTTTTCCATGTCTCCTGTTATGTTCATCTTTCTACCACCTGAACTCTACTCCCTGGGCTACAACACCGCCATTTGTTGCTCGTAAGTAATTGGCAGGGGTACTGACTCCTGGCCAGCCTGGTTACAGCACGACAGCTGTTTCCTGGCAGTGTGAACGTCAATTATCCTCCAATAAGTTGTGCTGTCGTGTTGCATTCGGGTTAGCCGACTCTATGGTGCCTGCAGTTTAGGTGATTCCTATGTGTGCTGTGGGATATGTAAATAAAGGCGGTTTCCATTGTGACAATAGGACAAGCACCCACTGTAGGACTGTGTGATTCGGTAACTGCGGACGGCTTGCGTCCTGTCAACTTACATTTTCATGGGTGCGTTCTGCTACCCGTCCGGGGTCCAGTACCGTCAACTGGTTCTCCCCAGTGCCTTTGGCCTAGGTGCCTCCATCTCCGTATCCGAGTTCCACCAACGTCTGCTGGTCCTTGGTAGTGCTTTGGAGCACAGGTACCTCCTGCTTAGTAACCGTGTCACAGTAACGTCAGCTGGTACTCGGTTGTGACATTGCCTCTTTTCCTTCTGCTACCCGTCCGGGGTCCAGTACCGTCAACTGGTTCTCCCCAGTGCCTTTGACCTAGGTGCCTCCATCTCCGTATCCGAGTTCCACCAACGTCTGCTGGTCCTTGGTAGTGCTTTGGAGCACAGGTACCTCCTGCTTAGTAACCGTGTCACAGTAACGTCAGCTGGTACTCGGTTGTGACATTGCCTCTTTTCCTTCTGCTACCCGTCCGGGGTCCAGTACCGTCAACTGGTTCTCCCCAGTGCCTTTGGCCTAGGTGCCTCCATCTCCGTATCCGAGTTCCACCAACGTCTGCTGGTCCTTGGTAGTGCTTTGAGAGCACAGGTACCTCCTGCTTAGTAACCGTGTCACAGTAACGTCAGCTGGTACTCGGTTGTGACATTGCCTCTTTTCCTTCTGCTGCCCCTCTTGGTTCCAGCACAGTCAGCTGGTCCTCGTTACTTCCATTGTCTCTTGCTCCATCTGATACCCGTCCGGGTTCCAGTAACGTCAGCTGTTTCTCGGAAATTAGACGACCTTAAAGACCACCCAGAAGAAGATGACGACAACAAGGACGACGAGCATGAAGCCAACCAGCCTGAACACCATAACAAAGAAAAAATAAAAGATTACCCAGAAGAAGATCACCAACAGGACAAAGAAGGTTAAGACAAACTACAAGATACAGAACAAGAGACAGCAGAATAATAAGCAGAAGATCAAAAAGCAGAAGAACATGAAGTATAAGACCAAAATGAAGAGCAAAATATATGCTCTAAATTCTAAGCAGAAGAAGACTAAGCAGTGTATGGGGGTGAGTCCGTTCCTCCTCGTGGTGCCCCTGGAAAATGCCTGCTGCTGCAGGCTAAACTGAACACGGACAAATACTGTTGTAATTTAAATCTTTTGTGACAGCAAGAACAGAAGGATGAACAATTCATACTTTTACAGATTACAAGTACAGGAATCTCTGTCACAAATAAGAATATGATGAAGAAGATGAAGAGGAAGAAGATGAAGAATTTGAATATGAAGATTAATTAGTTTAATAATAACAATATGAGTAATGTAAACAAAAACATGAATAGCAAGAAGTTTAAGAAGAAGATTAAGAAGGTGAAGATGAAGAATAATTTGATGAGAAAGATGATGCTGCTGAAGATTATGAAGGAGAAAGTGTGGCAAAAGTTAAAAAGGTGAAGAGCATGGAAGTTGTGAAACATACATATTTGCCAAAATAGAAAAAAGGTTAACAACATTGTCAATTTGTTAGTCAATCCAAACGTATTTCCAAAAAAATATATATTAATGCTATTCCAATGCATTGGGTTAAACATGTATGCCTTTATTGTCTCCTCAACCTCCCCCAATACATTCTACATTACTCTTTGCTGTTTTCCTTCATGTACAATTAACCAACAAGGCAAGAATGTTTTTTTTTAATGTCGATATTTGGTTCCCATAGACTTACATTGGACTTCCGGTATCGGAATCGGATATCGACGATATTTAGTGATATCGGCGATACCATTCCGATCCGATATTTTTAGATATCGAGCAGTATCGCTCAACACTAGTTACCATATATCAGTGAATAATCTGTATAACTTCCGATGTAGCAGCTGATTCCTCAGGATGCCGCTCCCGGGTAAACATCCTATTTTATGTTAGAAGTAACCTTTCATTGGATGATAATATTGATGATAAATCTTCTTTTAAGATTCTCTAAGAATAGAGAAGTTTGTGAACCCTCTGGTGTGAAGATTGACAGATGTCTCCCCTCCACCCGCCACCTCGCCTGCCGCAGAGAGTCCCAGCTGTTGACCTATCGGATTAGTTATATTCAGGAGAACATGAAGAGGGCTGAGACCTTCTGACCGCTGCCGACTACTTATCCTTAAAAGGTATTTAATCAAAGAATTGATTCCTTCAATTTGCAGCGGGCTGTCTATTAAAGCCTGGTATTGACAACCTGTCACAGATCTCGCTGATAAGCTGAGCATCGGGAGGTCGGAGCATTTCTTCCTGGCAGAGTGGACCTTTTCCACTCCTGTCTCTGTAGAGCCTTCACAAACATCTTTGTAGCCCCTCGGAGGAGAACGTCTCAATGCAAAATACAAGAGATTAATGCTGCAATGAAAATAAACTGCTTAGATAATATTAGAAATGGTTTATAGTGGTTACAAAATGAGGCGTCATTAAGACCGGCATATAGCGGGATGGTCGCCGTACGGAGGAAAATACATAGAAGAGGAGCCGTACTCATTTGCTGCTGCAGTCGCACCTTTTTTTGAGTTTATACTGGTGTTTCAGTAACCAAAAGGTAAACAAAATTCTTGATGCCAGAAGCCACCACTAGGGGGAGCTCACACTTTACTGTTTTTTTCTTTTTAAGGGGGTGGTCCCTAAGAGCCTGATCACTTGGGTTACAGCCCCTGGGAATCCCACCAATTACCAGAACAAGGATTCTGTGTCCTACAGTTTAAATGATGCAGACTCCGATCACAAAAATAGGGGTCCCATGTCCCCCATTTAAATGGAGCATGCATACCACTACCCTAATTAATGTTTAGGGGACTGATGATAGTAGCCGAGTGCTGTACTCTGTGATCCCCATCAGTCCTGCAGACTTTGAATAAAGCCACACCGCACATGTGCATGACATAGGACCCCCCACTCTTGTAATTTGTGGGGGTCCTAGTGGTGCAACACTCAGAAATGAGACAATTATCACCTATTCTGTCTGTAGGTAAAAAGAGTTTATTGTAAGACTGTAGAGAGGGCTCTGGAGCTGTGCCCGCTCAAACTATTGGAGTCCCCTATGGGCACAAAATAAATTGTATATTGGAAGCAAAAAAAATGAAATAAATAAATACATCAATAAATAAAAGAACAACTTGAATCTCCCTTATTTTCTCTTGTATACACTATATATAGTGATAGTTCAACTCACATGGTGGTAAACGGAGGTAGAAAACAGGAACACTGTCTCTTTAAATCTTCTAATGTTTTATTATACGTATGGCGGCATAAACCAACAAGAAGGGGAAAGTAAACGCAGCCCTTCAGGCAAAAACAGGAAAACAACAAAGAAAACAAAATGCTGTAGCACAGTACATACATATGCGGGGAGCAGCCTGCTCTGGAGCAACACGGGTTCAGTCTATCCTACTCAGGACACTAAACCACTGGAGATCCTCTCTCCAGTCCTGCTGAACAAAAACTGCCTCTGGATCCCAGCTATTTAAGCACCACACTACACCCTGGGGTGGAGATAAGGTGGACATCCTCCCACCCGCTCAATGGATGTCCACATAAAAGCCAGCCTATTATGAAAATTTGCTTAACCCCTCACGGCAGTGAAGTTAGTGAATAAAAACTCAGTACGCAGTCAGCGCCTCTGCTCCCCCTAGTGGTGACTGCACACAGACATCATTGTAACATCCTGCCTGATGCCAAAGCAAGGTATTTCGAGCTCAGTGTCAGAAAATGTCCGATAGTCGTCCACGTCTTTGCATTATACGAGTTTTGTCAAAGAGCAAAAAAAAAATCCTTCTGTTGTTCTTCCAGGTGCCTGAATCTATCACTAGAGAGGAAAATCCCTTTAGGTAAATACTGCTGTACACAGATTGTCTTTTTGTATGCAGCTCCTGTGCTGACCTATGTGTCCCTATGGTAACATAGACAGTCGGTGATGTCCCTTCTATCAGTCTCATAGTCATTGTTATAATAAATTTTGTCGGTTATAAGAACTGGAGGAAAAAAAGAAATAAAGATTGATAAATAGGGATGAGCGGAACCGTGGAAGTTTGAGTTCTGGTGTTGGGGTGATCTCTTAAGGTGAGATCTTAGTGATTGCCTGCCCCTGACCTGATAAATATGAGCCAAGTGCATGCATAAAAGAAAGACATCGGACACAGGGTCAGATGTGTGCTCCTCTCTCGGCAAGAGCTGGCACAGAACTGAACTTTATTACTATAAACAAAAGATCATGTAGCCGGCAGGAAGAGGGCGCTGCACAGCTTCTCAGCAGCCATTGTATCAGTCTGTGTTAGGTCCGTTCCATATCTGGTCTTCAGTGTATCCACCTCACATTCCAAGGATTCCAGGGCGTAGTTCCAGGAAGTAGGCGCCATCTTGCCACTCCACATATATTACTAGCTTATGTAAGGTTAATAATTGATTTAATTAGCCATTCTCTCCTTCTCACTGGTACCCGGCTAGATCTTTATTCTAAACTTCGGTTCTGATACCAGAACTGTGCTTGAACTGGAACCGGAACCTGAACCCCATTGAATAAAACGGGGACCAAATTTTTGAACGGGAAAATTCTTTCCCTCTCTTTATATCTCTATATCTCTCTCTTTTTCCCTCTCTCTGCAACAGACTTCACCCGGACCTCGGAACTTTACAACGGATTTTTGGGAAAAGGATAATGACTGTCTGGTAAGGACGGCGAACTTTAAAGTTTGCGTCCGCACATCCATAGTAATAAAGTGTTTGTAGTCTGTAACCTTAGAGAAACATAGATCTGCATAGGAGCTGTGTACACAAAATCAAAAAGAAATTTTCGACCAAGACTATTTGCCAAGTTGCTACATTTCTATTCTGTAGATGCTTTATAGCAATACAGATGGTTGTAAGAGGGAACAGATGTGACTCTGATCATCTCATCTTGTGGCAGAGTTCAATACCATGGACGACTGCTCCTACGGTAAAAACCTTTCTACAATAATGGCAAATCCATTTTCTCTTTACACGAAGGATAGCAATGCTGGATCATCAGATGATATTGATGTTATTGAAGAAAGGGATGCCTGAAAGTCCTCGAGAGCGGGAGCCGCTTTGGCTGATAGCGGGTAGAGGACATCCATATGCTCTTATGGGGTTGTTTTTTTGCGACTACCGCTGTAAGGTTCAAAGTTGCAGAATGACAAAATTCAGATTTGTATCACGGTAAAGTGTTTACCATGAAGAATAGAGAAATGTCAGACTTTATTGTGCAGCTCCTGATCCTGCATCTAAAACATTAGCACGATCGTTCTGCACAGATTGATTTCAGCTCTGGAGCAGTGGCTGCATTTCATACACCATGTAATTAGGTGTACGAGCGAGAAATACGACATTATCGAACATATGTAGAGTCTGCGCTGATTACTGGGGCTACAGACCTGCAGCTCAATTGTTTCATCAGTATCTCCGACAAAAACCAAATGTAATCATAGTCTGTAATTGTCTCATTTGCCCGTAGATTTCTCATATGTAATAATAAAGAAAGGATTGTAGCTCAAATGTCTTATTGCTGGTATCAAATTATCATCAAATATGTGCACAGAAAGATCTATTATCTACCTATCTATCATCTATCAACTGTGAGAAGGTCACTGGTAAAATACAGGATGTTAGCCTCAGTGATATGAACCTGGACAAAGCTCCAGCATATTAAGTGCTGAGAGGGGTTAATCAGCCATGCTAGCTGGGTTTCTGTGAACAGCTACGGAGTGGGTCGGAGGCTGTTCATCATATCTCCATCCCAGGGTGTGCTCCAGAAGGGAAATGTGAAGCCTTTGGACTCATTCATGGTTCTGTGTGTCTGGAGACAGATCTCCAGAGCTGTGCTAGTCTTAAAGAGAACTGAACCGCGTGTTTTCCCCTGAGCAGGCAAACCCCAACAACACAGACTGTACTGCATGTTATTTTATTTTTCCTGTTATGCCAGAAGGGCTGTGTTTATTTACTTAGCTTTGCACTGGTTTATGCAGTATGTTTTTAATAAACCAGTTGAAAACTTAAATATAAATTGTTCATGTGAATAACTCTTGGAGCAGCCGAGTGAGCAAATCTACCACCCTGTCTATCTATCTGTCTGTCTGTCTGTCTGTCTGTCTGTTGTCTGTCGTGTCTGTCTGTCTTCTGTCTCTGTCTGTCTATCTTTTTTATGATCTATTATCTATCTAAACTATCACTATCTTTCTATTTCTATAATACTTAATAAATTAAGTAAAAATAATGCTGCAAATTATATCCAGTCTACCTTCAGACATCATTTTACAATTTAAATGAAGAAATAATCTACTGTAGATTGGAAACTAAGTCATTTTCACAGTAAATAGATAACATAACAAATCTTGAACTGAGTTTGCAAATAGTGAGTGCAGCTCTGGAGTATAATACAGGATGTAACTCAGGATCAGTAATGTAATGTATGTACACAGTGACTGCACCAGCAGAATAGTGAGTGCAGCTCTGGAGTATAATACAGGATGTAACTCAGGATCAGTAATTATGTATGTACACAGTGACTGCACCAGCAGAATAGTGAGTGCAGCTCTGGAGTATAATACAGGATGTAACTCAGGATCAGTAATGTAATGTATGTACACAGTGACTGCAACCAGCAGATAAGTGAGTGCAGCTCTGGAGGAAATACAGGATGTACTCAGGATCAGTAATGTAATGTATGTACACAGTGACTGCTCCAGCAGAAAAGTGAGTAGCAGCTCTGGAGTATAATACAGGATGTAACTCAGGATCAGTAATGTAATGTATGTACACAGTGACTGCACCAGCAGAAAAGTGAGTGCAGCTCTGGAGTATAATACAGGATGTAACTCAGGATCAGTAATGTAATGTATGTACACAGTGACTGCACCAGCAGAATAGTGAGTGCAGCTCTGGAGTATAATACAGGATGTAACTCAGGATCAGTAATGTAATGTATGTACACAGTGACTGCACCAGCAGAATAGTGAGTGCAGCTCTGGAGTATAATACAGGATGTAACTCAGGATCAGTAATGTATTTTACACAGTGACTGCACCAGCAGATAGTGAGTGCAGCTCTGGAGATAATACAGGATGTAACTCAGGATCAGTAAGTATGTATGTACACAGTGACTGCACCAGCAGAAAGTGAGTGCAGCTCGGAGATAATACAGGATGTAACTCAGGATCAGTAATGTAATGTATGTACACAGTGACTGCACCAGCAGAATAGTGAGTACAGCTCTGGGTATAACAGGATGTAACTCAATCAGTAATGTAATGTATGTACACAGTGACTGCACCAGCAGAAAAGTGAGTGCAGCTCTGGAGTATAATACAGGATGTAACTCAGGATCAGTAATGTAATGTATGTACACAGTGACTGCACCAGCAGAAAAGTGAGTGCAGCTCTGGAGTATAATACAGGATGTAACTCAGGATCAGTAATGTAATGTATGTACACAGTGACTGCACCAGCAGAAAAGTGAGTGCAGCTCTGGAGTATAATACAGGATGTAACTCAGGATCAGTAATGTAATGTATGTACACAGTGACTGCACCAGCAGAATAGTGAGTCAGCTCTGGAGTTAATACAGATGTACTCGATCAGAATGTATGTACACAGTGACTGACCACAAAGTGATGCAGTCTGAGTTAATACAGGAGTAACTCAATCATAATGTATGTAGTACACGTGCTGCACCAGCAGAATAGTGAGTCAGCTTGGAGTATAATACAGGATGTAACTCAGATCAGTAATGTATGTACACATGACTGCACCGCAAATAGTGAGTGCAGCTCTGGAGTATAATACAGGAGAACTCAGATCAGTAATGTAATGTATGTACACAGTGACTGCACAGCAGATAGTGAGTCAGCTCTGGGTATAATCAGGATAACTCAGATCAGTAATGTATTGTACACAGTGACTGCACCAGCAGAATAGTGAGTGCAGCTTGAGTAATACAGGATGTAACCAGGACAGTAAATGATACACAGATGACAGATAGTGAGGAGCTCAGATAACAGGTAACTAGGATCGAATGTTGTATGTACACAGTGACTGCACCAGCAGAAAAGTGAGTCAGCTCTGGAGTATAATACAGGAGTAATCAGATCGTAATGTAATGTATGTACACAGTGACTGCACCAGCAGAAAGTGAGTGCAGCTCTGAGTATAATACAGGATGTAACTCAGGATCATATTAGTATGTACACAGTGACTGCACCAGCAGAATATGAGTGCAGCTCTGGAGTATAATACAGGATTAACTCAGGATAAGTAATGTATGTACACAGTGACTGACCACAGAATAGTGAGTGCAGCTCTGGAGTATAATACAGGATGTAACTCGGATCAGTAATGTAGTATGTACACATGACTGCACCAGCAGAATAGTGAGTGCAGCTCTGGTATAATCAGGATGTAACTCAGGATCAGTAATGTAATGATGTACACAGTGACTGCACCAGCAGAATAGTGAGTCAGCTCTGGGTATAATCAGGATGACTCAGATCAGTATGTAATGTATGTACACAGTGACTGCACCAGCAGAATGTGACAGCTCTGGGTATAATCAGGATGAACTCAGGATCAGTATGTAATGTATGTACACAGTGACTGCACCAGCAGAATAGTGAGTCAGCTTGGGTATAATACAGGATGTAACTCAGGATCAGTAATGTAATGTATGTACACAGTGACTGCACCAGCAGAAAAGTGAGTGCAGCTCTGGAGTATAATACAGGATGTAACTCAGGATCAGTAATGTAATGTATGTACACAGTGACTGCACCAGCAGAATAGTGAGTACAGCTCTGGAGTATAATACAGGATGTAACTCAACATCAGTAATGTCAGGAGTCGAACCCAGTACCTCTTGTCCACTGGCCAGCAGCTCTACCATCTGAGCTATTCTGCTGGCTGCAAAGTTCCTTGCTGAACCCTGATACCATTGACTGTTCTTCCTGATTAGCTACACCTAGTGCTCTTTTGATTGGGCCTCTGATTGCCAATTACACACCCTATATAAACCTGGCCCTGTGGGTGTGTCATTGCGAGATTATTGAGCTCCAAGCCTTTAGTCAAGCGTTTCCTGCTGATCCATTGCTACAAACACTGCTCTCCTGTGAACCGACCTCGGCCTGCCTTCTGACTACGCTCTCCGCCTGATCCATTGCTACAAACACTGCTCTCCTGTGAACCGACCTCGGCCTGCCTTCTGACTACGCTCTCCGCCTGATCCATTGCTACAAACACTTCTCTCCTGTGTACCGACCTCCGGCTGCCACCTGACTACGTTATCTGCCTGCTCCTCTGTTACCGAACTGCCTTTCCTGTGTACCGACCTCCGGCTGCCACCTGACTACGTTATCCGCCTGATCCATTGCTACAAACACTGCTTTCCTGTGTACCGACCTCGGCCTGCCTTCTGACTACGCTACCTGCCTCTGCTTCCCCTAGTGTTTGCAGTAACATCGGCTCCAACCCAGACGGGATCTTGACAGAATAATCTCGCGCCAAAATGGAGTCCGCTGTGAACACCCTGAGACGGCAAGTTACGGAGCTTCAAAGTTTTTGTACTGACTCTCAAGGAAAATATGCCAAGTTACAAACTGATTTCACGGCGATACAACAGGAAGTAATTGAGCTACAAAAACAACTTCTGGACGTGCGCAATTCAGGGTCCGAATCAAACGCGTGGCTGCCGCTGCCTGCAAAGTTCAGTGGGGATCGCAAGCAGTACCGAGGATTCCTCAATCAATGCCGCATATACTTCCAGATGCAACCTGCTCCCTTTACCAGTGAGAGGAAGAAAGTTTTTTTCATGATAAATCTCCTGACGGATGAAGCTCTTGCTTGGGCTTCACCTTATGTAGAAAAGGACTATGCCCTCCTTAATGACCTGGAAGCCTTCACCGCAGCTATGAATCAAGTTTTTGATGACCCAAACCGCTGTGCCACAGCAGAAACCAAATTACATAATTTGCGCCAAGGACGTCGCTCTGTTGCGGAATACACATCGGAGTTCCGTCGCTGGGTGGCCGACACCACCTGGAATCCAGCGGCCCAGAGAAGTCAATTTCGACGAGGGTTATCAGAACCAGTGAAAGACGAGCTTGCCAGGGTTGAGACCCCTGACCAGTTGGAGGACTTTATTCAACTATGTATCCGGATTGACCAGAGACTTACTGAAAGGAGAAAGGAGAGACTGCGAGCACTTGGGAATAGCCCTGGCTTCTCATTTTCAGCATCGGACCACCAAGAAAAGACGCAAGGCGTGTCTGAACCGATGCAGATCGACGTCATCCGAAGACCACTCTCTGCACAGGAGAAGGAGAGGCGACGTGCAGAACATCTCTGCCTCTATTGTGGGGACCCTGGACACTATGCCATCAACTGTCCTAACAAAAGGACTATAGCCTTTACCAACAACAGGTCTGCCAGCAATATGGACCTTTCTCAGCAGTCGGATTCCATCTTGCAGACTATCTCATCAGTAACGCCAGAAATAGACAAAATACATACTACATCATCTCATTTTGTAATCCCCATTCAGGTTGTAATGGGCACCCAAAAAATACAATGCTCTGCCCTGTTGGATTCGGGAGCAGGAGGGAATTTTATGGACTTAAAATTTACACGTGATAATAATATTTCCAGTAGGACCAAATCCACACCAATTGAAATGGAAACGGTGGATGGATCACCCTTGTCTTCTGGACCTGTCACGCATGAGACAATCGAACTGGAGATTTGTATCGAACCGGATCATCATGAAGCTGTCAGTTTCCACCTTATCTCATCTCCGAAATTTCCGGTTATTCTAGGGATCCCCTGGTTTTCAGTCCATAACCCTTCTATCAACTGGGCATCAAGGACCATCACCTTTCCATCTGACTACTGTAAGAATAATTGTCATAAGGAACCCCCTGTTCTCCAACAAGTCCAAATCTCTGAGATTTCGCATGAGAAGGAAGAGAAACTACCACCTCAATATCAGCAGTTCTCTGATGTCTGCAGTAAGAAGAAAGCAGATCAATTACCTCCTCACCGTCCTTACGACTGTCCCATTGAATTGCTGCCAGGAGCAACCATTCCATTTGGACGGATTTACAATCTTTCCGAACCTGAATTGAAGGTATTAAGAAAGTTCCTGGATGAAAATTTAGAGAAAGGCTTTATTCGACCTTCCACATCTCCAGCTGGGGCACCCCTGTTCTTTGTTGAAAAGAAAGACTCCACTCTGCGGCCATGTATTGACTACAGAGAGATGAATAATATCACTGTCAAGAATCGCTACCCGCTACCCTTGATTCCTGAACTATTTGAGAGACTCCGTTCTGCGAAAATCTTTACGAAGCTGGATCTTAGAGGGGCTTACAACCTCATACGGATTCGCCCAGGAGATGAGTGGAAGACCGCCTTCAGAACGAGATATGGACATTTTGAATCTCTGGTTATGACCTTTGGTCTTAGCAATGCCCCAGCCACCTTTCAACATTTTATTAATGATGTATTTCGAGATTTCTTGGACCAATTCGTTGTGGCTTATCTCGATGACATTCTTATATTTTCAGACACCCTGGAAGAGCATCGCAGGCACGTCCAGTTAGTCTTGGAACGACTACAGGAGAACCATCTTTACATTAAACTTGAAAAATGTGAGTTTGAACAAACCAGTATCCAATTTCTGGGATATATCATCTCCCAGAAGGTCTGAGCATGGATCCCGGCAAAATCAATGCTGTAGTGGACTGGCCTGTTCCAAGAAATTTAAAAGACGTCCAGCGTTTCATAGGATTTGCAAATTTTTACCGAAAATTTATAAAGAACTTTTCACGGATCATACTACCAATTACTACACTAACAAAAAAGACCAAAGCATTTTTCTGGTCTCCGGAGGCACAGGAGGCTTTTGACAAATTGAAAACTCTTTTTACGTCTGCTCCATTGTTAGTACACCCAAATCCTGAATTGCCATTTACTGTCGAAGTGGACGCCTCGGACTCTGCAGTGGGAGCCATTCTGTCTCAGCGAGTTGGGGACAAAATGCAACTTCACCCATGTGCGTTTCTTTCCCACACCATGTCATCTGCAGAAAAGAACTACGACATCGGTAATAAAGAACTGTTAGCCATTAAAGTTGCCTTCTCCGAATGGAGACATCTTTTGGAAGGTGCCAATCACCCTGTGACTGTCCTCACGGACCACAAGAATCTTGAATTCCTCCGTACAGCAAAAAGATTGTCTGCAAGACAAGCACGATGGGCCTTATTTTTCTCAAGATTCAATTTTATAATTTCTTACCGGCCTGGTTCAAGAAATGGCAAGGCTGACGCCCTGTCCAGGATGTGTTCGGAACCTCAGGAGAGGTCTAGTAATGACGATACAATTCTAGGCCCTAAAAATTTTTTGGGAATATTGCACTCTAGAGGACTATGTAATAGAATTAAAGATGGATATCAAGAGGACTCTTTCCTTAACCATCCTTCGGAAGACGTCGATCTTTCATTCAAAGAGGGGTTTTGGATGCAGAAACACAAAATATATGTACCTGAATCTTCTCGCCTTGAAGTCCTCAAAAGTGTCCATGATTCTAAACTGGCAGGACATCCTGGAGTTGCAAAAACACAAGACTTACTACTTCGTTTCTTTTGGTGGCCTAATTGTAGGAAGGACGTGAGGAAATATGTTTCAACCTGTTTAACATGCGCACGAAACAAGACCCCACGATCGTCTCCTCTAGGACTCTTGCAACCACTTCCAGTTCCATCCAGGCCTTGGGGATCTATTTCCATGGATTTTATTGTGGAACTACCCCCTTCCAAACAGATGACCGTCATCCTTGTCATAGTGGACCGACTCACAAAAATGGCCCACTTTATTCCAACTGAAGGAATTCCTACTGCTGAAAAAACTGCAGAACTGATAATCAAAGAGGTATTCAGGTTACATGGAATTCCTGACAGCGTGGTGTCTGACAGAGGCGTTCAGTTTACATCAAAATTTTGGAAGAGTTTCTGTACAGCCTTGGGAGTCACGGTGAATCTTTCTACCGCTTTCCATCCTCAGTCCAATGGCCAGACGGAGAGAACGAACCAGACTTTGGAGCAATACCTCCGTTGCTTCATTTCCTATCTTCAGGATGACTGGGTGGACTATTTACCAACAGCAGAGTTTGCCTACAACAACTCCATACATAGCGCTACATCTCAAACCCCATTTTTTGCTAATTATGGATTACATCCAGTATTTATTCCTAATCTGCCAGTGAACACTCCCATTCCTGCTGTAAATGACAGGCTTGCAAAATTACAGGAATCCCAGAAGGAATTATCAGAGATATTACTCAAGACCCAGGAAGTATATAAGGAAGCAGCAGATAAACATCGGAGAGTGCCCCCTGCTCTTCAGGTTGGAGACAAAGTTTGGCTGTCCACTAAAAACCTTAAGACACATGTGCCATCCTCCAAATTGGGTCAGAAATTCATTGGACCTTTTCAAATTTCTGCAAAAATTAACCAGGTTGCTTTTCGTTTAGAACTTCCCAACAATCTAAAGATTCATCCAGTGTTTCACATATCCTTGCTCAAACCTTCTGTGAAAACCCGTTTCCAGGAAGAATTCAGCCACCTCCTCCACCAGAAAGGATCCGTGGTGAAGAAGAATACATTGTGGATAAGATTCTGGACTCCCGAAAATTCAGAGGTAAACTGCAGTATCTGGTGCAGTGGAAGGGTTACGGACCAGAGGAAAATTCATGGGAACCAAGGGACAACGTCCATGCTCCTAGACTAACAAGAGCCTTTCATCAGAGGTACCCGGATAAGCCAGCTCCTGAGATGTCCAGAGGCCATCCTGGAAGGAGGGGAGTACTGTCAGGAGTCGAACCCAGTACCTCTTGTCCACTGGCCAGCAGCTCTACCATCTGAGCTATTCTGCTGGCTGCAAAGTTCCTTGCTGAACCCTGATACCATTGACTGTTCTTCCTGATTAGCTACACCTAGTGCTCTCTTGATTGGGCCTCTGATTGCCAATTACACACCCTATATAAACCTGGCCCTGTGGGTGTGTCATTGCGAGATTATTGAGCTCCAAGCCTTTAGTCAAGCGTTTCCTGCTGATCCATTGCTACAAACACTGCTCTCCTGTGAACCGACCTCGGCCTGCCTTCTGACTACGCTCTCCGCCTGATCCATTGCTACAAACACTGCTCTCCTGTGAACCGACCTCGGCCTGCCTTCTGACTACACTCTCCGCCTGATCCATTGCTACAAACACTGCTCTCCTGTGTACCGACCTCCGGCTGCCACCTGACTACGTTATCTGCCTGCTCCTCTGTTACCGAACTGCCTTTCCTGTGTACCGACCTCCGGCTGCCACCTGACTACGTTATCCACCTGATCCATTGCTACAAACACTGCTTTCCTGTGTACCGACCTCGGCCTGCCTTCTGACTACGCTACCTGCCTCTGCTTCCCCTAGTGTTTGCAGTAACATCGGCTCCAACCCAGACGGGATCTTGACAAGTAATGTAATGTATGTACACAGTGACTGCACCAGCAGAAAAGTGAGTGCAGCTCTGGAGTATAATACAGGATGTAACTCAGGATCAGTAATGTAATGTATGTACACAGTGACTGCACCAGCAGAATAGTGAGTACAGCTCTGGAGTATAATACAGGATGTAACTCAGGATAAGTAATGTATGTACACAGTGACTGCACCAGCAGAATAGTGAGTGCAGCTCTGGAGTATAATACAGGATGTAACTCAGGATCAGTAATGTAATGTATGTACACAGTGACTGCACCAGCAGAATAGTGAGTGCAGCTCTGGAGTATAATACAGGATGTAACTCAGGATCAGTAATGTATGTACACAGTGACTGCACCAGCAGAATAGTGAGTGCAGCTCTGGAGTATAATACAGGATGTAACTCAGGATCAGTAATGTATGTACACAGTGACTGCACCAGCAGAATAGTGAGTGCAGCTCTGGAGGATAATACAGGAGGTAACTCAGGATCAGTAATGTATTGTATGTACACAGTGACTGCACCAGCAGAATAGTGAGTACAGCTCTGGAGTATAATACAGGATGTAACTCAACATCAGTAATGTAATGTATGTACACAGTGACTGCACCAGCAGAAAAGTGAGTGCAGCTCTGGAGTATAATACAGGATGTAACTCAGGATCAGTAATGTAATGTATGTACTCAGTGACTGCACCAGCAGAATAGTGAGTGCAGCTCTGGAGTATAATACAGGATGAAACTCAGGATAAGTAATGTATGTACACAGTGACTGCACCAGCAGAATAGTGAGTGCAGCTCTGGAGTATAATACAGGATGTAACTCAGGATCAGTAATGTAATGTATGTACACAGTGACTGCACCAGCAGAATAGTGAGTGCAGCTCTGGAGTATAATACAGGATGTAACTCAGGATCAGTAATGTATGTACACAGTGACTGCACCAGCAGAATAGTGAGTGCAGCTCTGGAGGATAATACAGGAGGTAACTAAGGATCAGTAATGTATTGTATGTACACAGTGACTGCACCAGCAGAATAGTGAGTGCAGCTCTGGAGTATAATACAGGATGTAACTCAGGATCAGTAATGTAATGTATGTACACAGTGACTGCACCAGCAGAATAGTGAGTACAGCTCTGGGGTATAATGCAGGATGCAACTCAGGATCAGTAATGTAATGTATGTACACATTGACTGCACCAGCAGAATAGTGAGTGCAGCTCTGGAGTATAATACAGGAGTTAACTCAGGATCAGTAATGTAATGTATGTACACAGTGACTGCACGAGCGGAATAGTGAGTACAGCTCTGGGGTATAATACAGGAGGTAACTCAGGATCAGTACAGGATCAGTAATGTAATGTATGTACACAGTGACTGCACCAGCAGAATAGTGAGTGCAGCTCTCGAGTATAATACAGGATGTAACTCAGGATCAGTATTGTATGTACACAGTGACTGCACCAGCAGAATAATGAGTGCAGCACTGGGGTATAATACTGGATGTAACTCAGGATCAGTAATGTATGTACAAAGTGACTGCACCAGCAGAATAGTGAGTGCAGCTCTGGAGTATAATACAGGATGTAACTCAGGATCAGTAATGTAATGTATGTACACAATGACTGCACCAGTAGAATAGTGAGTGCAGCTCTGGAGTATAATACAGGGTGTAACTCAGGATCAGTAATGTAATGTATGTACACAGTGACTGCACCAGCAGAATAGTGAGTGCAGCTCTGGAGTATAATACAGGATGTAACTCAGGATCAGTAATGTAATGTATGTACACAGTGACTGCACCAGCAGAATAGTGAGTGCAGCTCTGGAGTATAATACAGGATGTAACTCAGGGTCAGTACAGGATCAGTAATGTAATGTATGTACACAGTGACTGCACCAGCAGAATAGTGAGTGCAGCTCTGGAGTATAATACAGGATGTAACTCAGGATCAGTAATGTATGTACACAGTGACTGCACCAGCAGAATAGTGAGTGCAGCTCTGGAGTATAATGCAGGATGCAACTCAGGATCAGTAATGTAATGTATGTACACAGTGACTGCACCAGCAGAATAGTGAGTGCAGCTCTGGAGTATAATACAGGATGTAACTCAGGATCAGTAATGTAATGTATGTACACAGTGACTACACCAGCAGAATAGTGAGTGCAGCTCTGGAGTATAATACAGGATGTAACTCAGGATCAGTAATGTAATGTATGTACACAGTGACTACACCAGCAGAATAGTGAGTGGAGCTCTGGGGTATAATACAGGATGTAACTCAGGATCAGTAATGTAATGTATGTACACAGTGACTGCACCAGCAGAATAGTGAGTGCAGCTCTGGGGTATAATACAGGATGTAACTCAGGATCAGTAATGTAATGTATGTACACAGTGACTGCACCAGCAGAATAGTGAGTGCAGCTCTGGGGTATAATACAGGATGTAACTCAGGATCAGTAATGTAATGTATGTACACAGTGACTGCACCAGCAGAATAGTGAGTGCAGCTCTGGGGTATAATACAGGATGTAACTCAGGATCAGTAATGTAATGTATGTACACAGTGACTGCACCAGCAGAATAGTGAGTGCAGCTCTGGGTATAATACAGGATGTAACTCAGGATCAGTAATGTAATGTATGTACACAGTGACTGCACCAGCAGAATAGTGAGTGCAGCTCTGGAGTATAATACAGGATGTAACTCAGGATCAGTAATGTAATGTATGTACACAGTGACTGCACCAGCAGAATAGTGAGCGCAGCTCTGGAGTATAATACAGGATGTAACTCAGGATCAGTAATGTAATGTATGTACACAGTGACTGCACCAGCAGAATAGTGAGTGCAGCTCTGGGGTATAATACTGTATGTAACTCTGGATCAGTAATGTAAAGTGTACTGCCTGATGTTGCCTCCATACAGCACCGTATTACACAGATACTGTAGTCAGTATTGCTTGTAAGGGAGAATTTCTATTTGAATCCCCTTCTAATTCTTAGTATGAGTCACAGGCGCATGGCGCATAGTTCTGCCATGTATACGTCTGTCTTGTAGGTGCTTTCCTTAGGTACCGGTATGAGATGTCCTTGTGTGACCTATGAAACTTCTCTCCACCACAGGTAAAAGCAGCTGGGAAAGACTTTGAATAAATATCTTAATGGAGCAGCTGCTTGGTTATAACACTTTATCTAGTACTGCATTAAATACAGAGGCAAGCTTGACGACTCCAAACATGAGAGGACTGCCAAGTCTACACCTGCCGGCTACATCTGCATTCTCTTTTCATTAGTTGGAAAAAAAAACTTCATGGATTTCTGGCCAAGAGCTTTCACTTTTGCCAAAACTGAAGATATAACACCATGAAATATCCTAAAACTAGTATATAAAATTTTAATTAAAACACAAAATCTGCCCTGAAGGCAACATATCAGTAGAGAAGTTTAATAGATCAGTTAGTGACTGTACTTTAAAAATGTGAAAATGGTTTCTAAATATCTTACTTCTGGGCTGAGATATGATTGCTTGACTTTGGAGGCCGAAGTCCAAGGCTGCACTACTGAAATATTCTAATGACTATGTGCCGCCTTCTGATTATTATCAGATATAGTCATGTCATAGAAAACATATGTGCCTTTGATTAATCGAATGCAACAAATCCTGTTTGGCTTGGATTGAAGTATGCATGAGTATGTTATCATCAGAATGGTTTCAGTAGTGCAGCCTCATGCTTTTAGCCTGTAACTTCAACAGATCAGAGCTCAGCAAAGCTTTTAATGCTCCTTAAATAGGCTTCATATTCCTAGTGAGTTATTTCTGCTCCAGTGCTGGTACCACACAACCATCATGCCTTGTGTTAGGGACTGGACTGGGAATGCCCGTAACTTCTACTGATATGTGTCATTAGACACTCTACTCTGGTCAGTGGAGAAGTGTCCCATTGACCATGACTAAAGGCTGGGAAAAATTTCCTGCCACGGTACTGTCTATAATTTCAAGGAATTGGTTACACCATCCTTCTCAGCCAATCAACGGAACTGATAAAGTGACACATTCTGCAGCTGCACAGAGCCAGGCATCCATATCTACAGTAGTCTTGGTGGCTCTATGTGTGAGTCTTTCCTGAATTTCAGCCCACAATAGACCATAGAATAAGCCCAATGGGGCATTTATTCGTCCCTGGGGGAGTGTACTTTTCGCCCTCAATGAGGTTGACCAATCATAAGCATGTGGTATCATACAGGGGAAAAAGAACATACCCCCAAAAGGTAAGAAGAGCATACCTTCTCCTATGAGATGTAATTTATAGACAGATCTGCTTTCTGCATTTACTGTGTAGAGTACAGCAGAGCTGAGTGTGATTGCTAAAAACTCCAGCTTTCATTGCAGGGCAGTTAGTGTGTGGGAAGAGAGTACAGCAGAGCTAAGTGTGATTATAAACACTTCCGGCTTTCATCTCAGAGCAGCCAGTGTGAAGGGAGAGAGTACATCTGAGTGATTATAAACACTTCCGGCATTCATGTCAGAGCAATCATTTTGGGGAAGGAGAGTACAGCTGAGCTGAGTGTTATTATACACACTTACAGTTTTCATCCCAGGGCAGTCAGTGTGAGGAAGAATACTAGAGCAGATCTGAGTGTTATTACAAACATTTCCAGTTTTCACCTTCAGGCAGTCAGTGTGGTGGAAGGAGAGTACAGCAGAGCTGAGTGTGATTACAATCACCTACAGCTTTCATCTCAGAACAGTTACTTTAGGGTCAGTAGAGTACAGGAGAGCAGAATGTGATTGCAAACACCTCTGCAGCTGTGGTTCTTTCACAATACTGTCAGCTCTGCTATAGCCCCCTCACCCCATACTGACTTCTGTGAGATGAAAGCTGAAAGTGTTTGTAATTAAACTCAGTTCTGTGTTGTGAATATGCTGGAGGCGGCTTCTGAGCTGGGCCTCCCTCCGGTGGTTGCTGAGGGTAATGAACTGATTAATGAATGGCCTTCAGCTGGCGCTGAATGGTAGGATATAAGTGGCCTGAGTTCCCTGCAGCCTTGCCGGTTATCAATTGTTCCTTCTGGTCTTGCTTGAAGCACTGCTAGTTCCCTGCTCTCGTTCAGATAAGTGTTTGCTGTTTTTTTTTTCCTCTGTTTCATTTTCTCTGCTGGTTTGCTGCTTGCAGTGGACTGCAGCCTGTCCCCTTTTGGGGGTCTGGTGCTGCAATTGTGCTTCATTTGTCTCTGCACTTTTGCTTTGCTCCTTTGTTACTTTTTATTTGCTGAATAGCATTTTGTTACACCAGAGATCTGATTTAGGTGGATGAGATCGGATGATCTCAGGTTTTTTGGCAATCAGAAGTGTCGGTATTTTTGTTAGGGTTTTGTTGGATTGCAGTCAGAATTCTTTCCTGTACTTTTCTGTCTAGACAGATTGGGCCCCAGCGTTTGCTCATTATATTTTCTGTCTGTATCCGTGTTTTCTTCTTGTCTAACCGCCATTACATGTTTGGGGGCTTCCTATATCTTTGGGGATCTGCTCCGGGGCAGATAGCTTTCATCTTTCTGCCTTTAGGTGTAGTTATCTCTCAGGCTGTGACGAGGCGTCTAGGATCACCGTAGGAACGCTCCACGGCTACTTCTAGTTGTGTGGTTAGTTCAGGTTACTGCAATCCAATAGGTTCCAGCCTCTCTGGTGTATTACTGCTTTTGCTATTTTTTGCTATTTCTCCTCAGTTACCGAAACATAACAGTATAACCGGCCCAAAAACTGAAAATTGTATGGTTCTCACAGAAGGGGAAAATAGTAATAAGGAAACTCTGTTTGTTGCATTTTTCCCCCTCTTTTCTCTGGGTGCTGAGGAGGAGTTTTTTTTTTTCTCTCAATGGAGTTTGCACAGTTGTCTGGCCGTGTGGATCAGCTTGCCACTGAGGTCCGGAGTATTGCTACCTATCTTGCTGGGTTGCCAGTTGTGGAACCTAGGATCCCCATGCCAGATTTGTTTTTGGGGGATCGATCAAAATTTCTGAATTTCAAAAATAACTGTAAGTTGTTTTTTGCCTTAAAGCCTAAGTCCTCAGGGAACGCGGCACAGCAGGTTCAAATTGTCATCTCCCTGCTGCGCGGCGATCCTCAGGATTGGGCTTTTTCCCTGACACCTGGGGATCCTGTTTTGAATGATATTGATGTATTTTTTCAGGCTTATTGTACGATGAAATCCAAAAGAAATATAGGAAGCTTAATCACCATAAAAATACAAATTTTATTCAAAATATTTAAAATACATGTGCGGATATAAAAATCCGAAATGGGGACAGAAATATGCAGCAAATGGCCCAAAACAGGTATATGCAAGGTAAAGATATTCCAATAGCACATATGTCTAAGTTCAGTGTTCAGAAGCCACTTAGGCTAATTAGAAGCAAAAATGCCAAATAGGTATCGCCATATCCTATGATGTAAATGTAAATAAAGACATCTCCAAGGCGAGTATATATATGTGCATGAATCAATTAGAAGAATAATAAACTTGCTCCCCACTAATAATGCTAGCGTTATAATACCAATGTGCAAAAGCAGAGTCCGCAGCAAGTGCTGTAATAAATGCAAGAGTTTGCACCCAAATGCACAAAGCAATTTAGAGTGTATAGAAAAATAAACTGCTAGTGGGAGACCATACCTGCTAGTAGCCTTGGCACCCCTGACGCGCGTTTCGCTTTAGCTTGTTCACAAGGGAGCGTTGTGAACAAGCTAACGCGAAACGCGCGTCAGGGGTGCCAAGGCTACTAGCAGGTATGGTCTCACACTAGCAGTTTATTTTTCTATACACTCTAAATTGCTTTGTGCATTTGGGTGCAAACTCTTGCATTTATTACAGCACTTGCTGCGAACTCTGCTTTTGCACATTGGTATTATAACGCTAGCATTATTAGTGGGGGAGCAAGTTTATTATTCTTCTAATTGATTCATGCACATATATATACTCGCCTTGGAGATGTCTTTATTTACATTTACATCATAGGATATGGCGATACCTATTTGGCATTTTTGCTTCTAATTAGCCTAAGTGGCTTCTGAACACTGAACTTAGACATATGTGCTATTGGAATATCTTTACCTTGCATATACCTGTTTTGGGCCATTTGCTGCATATTTCTGTCCCCATTTCGGATTTTTATATCCGCACATGTATTTTAAATATTTTGAATAAAATTTGTATTTTTATGGTGATTAAGCTTCCTATATTTCTTTTGGATTTTGTTGATATTTGGAAGTACTACACAATCTAGGCAATATATTTATTGTGATGTTATTGTACGATGAACCTAATGTCACTGATCAAGCTGAAAAGATCTTGTTGGCATTAAATCAGGGTCGTGAAGATGCTGAGCTGTACTGTCAGAAATTTCGAAAGTGGGCAGTCCTGACCAAATGGAATGATGATGCTTTGGCAGCCCTTTTCGAAAGGGTCTGTCAAAAAAAGTAAAGGACGTTATGGTGGAATTCCCTGTTCCCTCGGGTCTCAATGATTCTATGTCTTTGGCTATTCAAATTGACAGACGTTTGCATGAGCGCAGAGGTATGCGTGAGATAGTGTTGCCTTGTGAGCCAGCTCCTGAGCCCATGCAGTGTGATGGAGTGACTTCTGGGACTCAGCGTCATGAGTTTCGTAAGCGCAATGGGTTATGTTTCTACTGTGGTGACGCTTCCCATGCTATTTCTGTCTGTCCTAAGCAAGGAAGACGTTTTGCACGCTCAGTTGTCTTGGGTAGTGTTCAGACTAAATTTCTGTTGACTGTTACCCTGATTTGCTCCCTGTCCACATTTTCTGCTCAGGCTTTTGTTGATTCAGGAGCAGCTATTAACCTGATGGATTTTGACTTTGCCAAACGTTGTGGGTATCCCATGATACCCCTGCGGAAGTCTATTCCCCTACTGAGCATTGATTCTACCACTTTGGCGGAGAATAAACCCCAGTTTTCTACTCAGGTGATAATGAGGGTTGAACCAGATCATCAGGAGAGTTGCAAACTTCTGGTGCTGCATAATCTGCATGACAATATTGTACTAGGTTTCCCTTGGTTACAGTCTCATAATCCTGTTTTGGATTGGAAATCTGTGTCTGTGACCAGTTGGGGCTGCCAATGTGTTAATACTGACACTCCTGTTTTTTCTGCCTCTCCCCAGTCTCAGGATGTCCCTTACTTTTTGACTGATTTTTCTGATGTGTTTAGTGAAAGTAAATCTGAAACCTTGCCCCCTCACAGGAGCTATGATTGCGCTATTGAATTAGTGCCTGGTGGTAAATTTCCTTAAAGTCGCCTTTTTAATTTATCTGTACCTGAACACGATGCTATGCGATCTTATATCAAGAAGTCATTGGAGAAGGGTCATATCAGACCATCCTCTTCACCCTTGGGTGCCGTTTTTTTCTTTGTGGCCAAAAAGGATGGTTCATTGAGGCCGTGTATTGATTATCGCCTCCTGAATAAGATCACTGTTAAATATCAATATCCGTTACCTTTGATTTCTGACCTATTTTCCAGAGTGAAAAGTGCTAGTTGATTTACCAAGCTTGACCTCAGGGAGGCGTATAACCTTATTCGCATTAAGCACGGGGATGAATGGAAGACGGCGTTTAATACCCAGAGGGGCATTTTGAGTACCTAGTGATGCCTTTTGGGCTTACTAATGCCCCTTCCGTCTTCCAATTCTTCATGAATGATATTTTCAGGGATTTTGTGGATACATTTCTGATTGTTTATTTGGATGATATCTTGATTTTTTCCAATGACTGGGACTCTCATGTGAAACATGTTCGGACTGTGTTCCAGATTTTGAGAGAGAATGCACTGTATGTGAAGGGATCAAAGTGTCTTTTTGGCGTACAGAAGATCTCATTTCTGGGATTCATTTTGTCTCCCTCTGTTATTGAAATTGGACCCGGTCAAGGTTCAGGCCATCTGTGATTGGGTCCAACCTACTTCATTGAAGGCTCTTCAGAGATTTTTGGGTTTTGCCAATTTTTATCGTAAATTTATTGGTAATTTCTCTGGTATTGTTAAACCATTGACTGATTTGACCAAAAAGGGTTCCGATGTGGTGAATTGGCCTCCTGTGGCAGTTTCTGCGTTTCAGGAACTTAAGCAGAGATTCATTTCTGCTCCTGTTCTACAGCAGCCTGATGTTTCTCTGCCGTTTCAGGTGGAGGTTGATGGCTCTGAGATTGGGGCAGGTGCCGTTTTGTCCCAAAGGGATCCAGAGACCTCTAAGAGTAACCCTTGTGCCTTTTTCTGTCGAAAATTTTCTCCAACTGAACGTAATTATGACATGGGTAATCGGGAGTTATTGGCCATGAAGTGGGCCTTTGAAGAGTATAGACATTGGCTGGAAGGAGCCAAACATCAGTTGGTGGTCCTCACGGACCATAAGAACCTGGTTTATCTCGAATCAGCCAAGCGACTTAATCCTAGACAGGCCAGGTGGGCCTTGTTTTTCACACGTTTTAATTTTGTGGTTTCTTTTCTTCCTGGCACTAAGAATGTCAAGGCAGATGCCCTCTCGAGGAGTTTCTTTGCAGATTCTCCTGAGTTATCTGATCCTGCTGTTATTTTGAAAGAGGGTGTGGTTCTTTCCGCCATTTCGCCAAATTTGATACTGGCTCTAGAATGGTGTCAGGAGGATAAACCTGAGCGCTGCCCTGTTGGGAAGTTGTTTGTTCCAGACCAGTGAAAAAAGAGTGTGATGTCTGAGATTCATTGTTCCACGTTGGCCGGTCATCCCGGGATTTTTGGTACCAGAGACTTGGTGAGTCGCTCCTTTTGGTGTCCTACTTTGTCTCGTGACGTCAGGGACTTTGTGCAGTCCTGCGGGACTTGCTCTCGTTCCAAGCCTTGCTCTCGTTCTAGTGGTTTGTTAATGCCATTACCTGTACCCAAGAGGCCATGGACCCATATTTCTATGGATTTTATTTCTGACCTCCCTGTCTCTCAGAGAATGACCGTTATCTGGGTAATCTGTGATAGGTTTTCCAAGATGATACATCTTGTGCCATTACCTAAGTTGCCTTCATCCTCCGAGTTGGTGCCTATGTTCTTTCAGCACGTGGTTCGGTTACATGGCATTCCGGAGAACATTGTGTCTGACAGTGGAGTCCAGTTTGTTTCCAGATTTTGGAGGACATTTTGTTCTAAACTTGGTGTTCAGTTGTCTTTCTCCTCTGCATTTCACCCTCAGACCAATGGACAAACCGAGAGAACAAACCAGACCTTGGAGACTTATTTGAGATGTTTTGTGTCTGCTGATCAAGATGACTGGGTCTCTTTTTTGCCTTTGGCTGAGTTTGCTCTTAATAATAGAGCTAGCTCTGCCACCTTGATGTCTCCATTTTTTTGCAATTCCGGGTTTCACCCTCGATTTTCTTCAGGACAGGCGGAGGCTTCTGTCTGTCCGGGGGTTGACTCTATTGTGCAGTGTATGCAGCAGATTTGGGACCAGGTGGTGGAGAGGTTGTCTTTCTCAGGAGAAGGCCCAGCGGTTTGCCAACC
>JARQOD010007205.1:0-39944 GCA_033576555.1 Oophaga sylvatica | reverse complement strand
GTCCAATAAATATTACACTGATGGAGGGACACTAAAGTGTGGAAGTACTCACAGTTTTGAACCTACCATTTCCTTTACGCAGGGTGTAGGTAAAATAAAAGCAGCCACCTGGATCTGGTCCTGGCTAGAAGCAAACAGGATAACTGGCATGCAGGAGAGCACATGTGCAGCATTATCTCTCCTGACTGGATGAGGCTTCACGCCTTTGTGGAGGAGATTATGTGGAGAAAGATGTCCCCTCAGCATGGACTCACATGGAAAATTATGCTGGGAGCCCTAGTGTCTGCCTCCTATGCCTTCCTTAGGCAGCTTGAACTGCCCAGAACTGGAAGTTACCTCAGTAAGTGTGGGAACCCTGAGTTGGGAGGCTCCTCCCAGCCGTTTCTATGGCAGCTTGTTGTGAGGAGAATAAGGGTATGTTTCCACGATTCGGAATTCTTCCGTAACTGCTGTGTGTTTGGCGCTGTGCGCTGGAGCAGAGTCAAACACGCTGCGTCCAGATGTTACAGCATAGTGGAGGGGATTTCAAGAAATCCTGTCTCCACTATGCGTAAAAACACGCAGGTGGCAGACCTGCGTTAACGGACATGCGGCGTGTCTTTTTAGACCGCAGCATGTCCTATTCCCTTGCGGCGACGCTGCGTCGCTGCAAGGGAAATAGCACAGGCCTGTGTAGCCCTGCGGTCATTCCGCATGTGTTCCATGAACACATCCGGTTTGACCGCACGTTCACTAGGGGCCGGGCTTTGGGCGGAGCGGACTTTCCGCTCCGTCCAGAGCGCTGTGGTTCCGGATCGTGGAACCACAGCCTAATCACTTTACTTTCATATACACATATTGGCCAGTATATGGCAGCAAAGAACATTTATGAATAGTCGGTATACAGTGCAATATATTACATCTCCTAACTCACAGTGCCCAAACTAATTCTGACACTGGAACAAATCTACTGCCACACAACAACATTCTCAGCAGCAGTAGAATGGGTACCGGGATACAACACATATATCCGTTTTTCTCCTCTGACAGAGTCTGAGGAAAAAAATTGCTGCATGCCCGACGTTTGATCCAATATTTGGAATGCACTCGGCCATGCAACTCAATGAGTGCGTGGAAATCAACAGACTTCACTCGTATGACATGAGAGTACAGTCTGATTTCCATCGACTGACAGAACGGAGAAGATGGAGACATTTTTTTCTCCGTCTACTCCCCATCTGAGAGAATTGGATCACATTCTGGTCACACTCTGATCAGATATTTATCAGAGTGTGATTAGCAATTGATCCAATTTTCTCATATGACAAAAATATATGCTTGTCTGCACCTAGCCTTAGTATAAGTTACAAAGGCAGTCATGTGGCACCGGAGACGGCGGCGTATGTTTCTACACTAACTAATTACACTCACATAAATGATACCTAGCAAATGGGAAAATTAACAAAAAAATCATTGATGTGGGCCTTTAAATTAGCCCTCTCATCTTTTTTTTCCTACGATCTTGTTAGCGGCTGTTAGCAGCTATTGCATTTCTATTGATAGTTAAACCAACTGTTTCCCTTTGTGTGCCAATCAGTATTGCCAACCGTCTGTAATTTTTGGATTGGATATCAACATACTAGACAATTTTTGTTCCAATGCCTGTGAAAAAAAAATTAAGAATGTGTCCAGGATTTTCTTTGAGAAGATTTACAATTTAATGTGATTGTAACCATCACAGTTTATGATGTCATATGGATATTAGGGCCTTTAGATGCTTAGAATTTATTAAAGAATTCCAGTTGGTCCATAAAAAAGAGGTATAGTCAAGTTGGCAACCCTGGTGCCATTATTGGGAAAGAGCAGTGGTCTAATGATTGTCCTGAGACCTGTAGGACACCACAGCTTTGTCTATGTTGGAAGAATAAGAGAGCACAGCTGTGAGATCAGTCATCAGCATATGCCTACCCGTCCCATCCTGAGGCTGGAAGCCACTGGAGATAAGTATTTTATTACTTTTGGGCTCCCACCAGAGCTTAATATACCTCACTGATGCCCTATAATGAGTGTCCATTCAGGAAACACAGTCCAAATGATCATATTTCCGATTAGTGATGGAAACCTCTTTGTGTCTTTTTTCATAGCTCCATTTTCTTTTTACAGCAGTATGATGATTATTGGCTGCCGCTCCGTGCTGCCCCTCTGCTCTGGGATGCTTTATCAAACTGTAAATCTTCCAGTTTTTTAGTAAACACCCAAAACAAAGTTGGACGATTCTGAAACAGCAGATGTCTAATCATTGTTAGTGTTTATGTGATTATTTCCTGTCTTCTGTAAAAGCGAGGGGGAGATTTACATATCCCAACAATGATAAATGCTTGATTTTGAGAAGTACTTTTTTTTTCATATTGCTTGGCAACTGAACGGCGGCGCTTTCAATATTTTATTATTTATATTAATGAAAAAAATAGTTATCAATTTGCAGCCATAGTAACAATGCCACTTAATAAGAAAGCAGTTAGCGGGGTGATTGCTTGAAGGTGGCCTGGTGAAAAGATGACCCCCTTCTATTTATCCAGAAGGTAGAAATAGATAGTCATGTATCATTAGTGTAAGCTAGTAATCGTGGGTATAGCTGTACCAATAATAACATTTCAATCAGCGACTAAGGAGATAATCTGTAGTTGATCTAGTCACATCCAGCCTTTCACATGATCTGAGTCATACTATATTACTATCAGGGCATTAGTCGGGTTGTGACAATACTTCATGGCTCTAACCGACCTCACAAGTTGCACAAACTTTCTAGGTATTATTATTTATTATATACAGTACAGACCAAAAGTTTGGACACACCTTCTCATTCAATGATTTTTCTGCATTTTCATGACTTTGAATAAATCCCCAACATTGTCACCAGCAAAGCACCCCCACATCATCACACCACCTCCTCCATGCTTCACGGTGGGTACCAGGCATGTAGAGTCCATCCGTTCACCTTTTCTGCGTGCAAAGCAGTAATCAAAGCAAAAGGTGGCTACTTTGAAGAACCTAGAATATAAGACATATTTTCAGTTGTTTCACACTTTTTTTGTAAAGTTTAATGTATAATTCCACATGTGTTAATTCATAGTTTTGATGCCTTCAGTGTGATTCTACAATTTTCATAGTCATGAAAATACAGAAAAATCATTGAATGAGAAGGTGTGTCCAAACTTTTGGTCTGTACTGTATATTATTTATTAATATATTATTATTATTATTATTACTGCATATAACACAAGCTGACCCTACTCCCCCTTCCTTCTTTTTTATCTTAACACCTACAGTGTTAGTCTCTGCTGGATGAGACTTTTTGCCATTCAAGTTTTTTTTGCATTTTCTTTTTATGAAATGCTTCACTTTGAAACAAAATTCCATAAAGGCACTTTTGAGTGTTACGTTCAAGTTGGCATTTTCACAATGTGCTATGGTCATAAAGATAGAATATGATCTCTTTTGCAGTTTTTTGCAAAAGTGTGAAAATTACCTGTAACATAGCCGGTAAGGACAGGGTTAAATCCCAGCTTTGCAGTGTTGGATTAGAAGTACCTGCATGGTTTCCCTAAGAAACAGGAAGTGGATTAATTGTGGAGCAGTCTCCTGAGGGAGTGTCAGGCTGCTGGATGAAGCAGAGTTGAGTGAGCTGCGGGTGAGTGTCCAGCCAAAATGTGAGCTGTAGCTGGGAAAGAGGTATGCCAGGGTCACTCTCTGAATATAGTAACTGGGAAGTCAGTCAGTCTGCTTATTGTAGCAGAGGCAAGAATCCTTCTGTGAGAAGAGGCTGCATAGGCCGTGTGCAGAGAACCTCAAGTATCAGTGTTTGCTATGGACTATAACTGTTTTGTTTGACCATGCTCGTGCTACCTCAGCCATGTATGAGTAGCCAGAGTTTGTTCTGTTTAGTTCGCGCCTGGACAAGTTAAGGGATTTATTTTTATGTTTGTTTTGGTGCTGTGCAACCTGTGGAAACTGTGTGGACGCTACCTAATGCCTAACACCTAGCAGAGAAAGTGAAACCGTACAGTTGGTGGAGGATGTGAGCATGAAAGCCCAGAGAGCTCAGGCAATTGCAATGTAAAGATTGGATGTCCTGGATAAAGGTGGCTACCGAGTTGCAGACTTCTGAATGCATAAAGGTGCTGTCTCTTCGGAAGGTGACATTGCCTTGGTGCTATGGCATTGTTGGTGCAGCTCTGGGGAGCGCTGAGAGCTGTGAGCTGTCTCTTTGAGTGTATGCGCAACTCCGGGAGCCAGTGGACTGCAACACATGAGTTTGTTTTGGTACTGTGCAACTTGTGGTTCTGCCGTATAAACTTTTTTTGGCCATACTTCTACATCTTTTAGTCAGGGGTCCAATTTAAGATGATAGGATGACAGTAAAGATAATCTTGTGTTCTTTGAGCTTATAATTTTTTTGGGGAAAAAAACAAAACAAGTTTCTTAGCAGCATCTGTGAGGAGCTAGCCTTGTTCTAAAGACTATTGGACCAATGGACGTAGAGCGGAATCTACGGCTCTAAGGGATTCAGACTTTTTCCAGCCTGGAGCACCAGTTACGTCAATTTTATTGTTTGGTTCTGTTAGAGATTTGCTTGCTCATCAGTTCAGCCTCCTGAATCAATGTTTCCATTCAGTGACAGTAAGCAGAGGAAGACATACAGGCTGGATCTTATGCATACATAAGGCCAGAGTTAAGATTGGCAAGTAAGGAAAGCAATTACTCCATTAACCCCTTCAAGACCCAGCCTATTTTGACCTTAAAGACCTTGCCATTTTTTGCAATTCTGACCAGTGTCCCTTTATGAGGTAATAACTCAGGAACGCTTCAACGGATCCTAGCGATTCTGAGATTGTTTTTTCGTGACATATTGGGCTTCATGTTAGTGGTAAATTTAGGTCGATAATTTTTGCGTTTATTTGTGAAAAAAATGGAAATTTGGCGAAAATTCTGAAAATTTTGTAATTTTCAAATTTTTAATTTTTATTCTGTTAAACCAGAGAGTTATGTGGCACAAAATAGTTAATAAATAACATTTCCCACATGTCTACTTTACATCAGCACAATTTTGGGAACAACATTTTTTTTTGTTAGGAAGTTATAAGGGTTAAAAGTTGACCAGCGATTTCTCATTTTTACAGCAAAATTTACAAAACCATTTTTTTTAGGGACCACCTCACATTTGAAGTCACTTTGAGGGGTCTATATGGCAGAAAATACCCAAAAGTGACACCTTTATAAAAACTGCACCCCTCAAGCTACTCAAAACTACATTCAAGAAGATTATTAACCCTTCAGGTGCTTCACAGGAACTAAAGCAACGTGGAAGGAAAAAATGGACATTTTAATTTTTCCAACAAAAATTTTCTTTTAGCATCAATTTTTTCATTTTTACATGAGCATCAGGATAAAATGGATCCTAAAATTTGTTGGGCAATTTCTCCTGAGTACACAGATACCTCATATGTGGTCATAAACCACTGTATGGGCGCACGGCAGGGCTCAGAAGGGAAGGAGCGCCATTTGACTTTTTGAATGGAAAATATGCTGGAATATTTAGCGGTTGCCATGTCGCATTTGGAGAGTTCCTGTGTGCCTAAACATTGGAGCTCCCCACAAGTGACCCCATTTTGGAAACTAGACCCCCTAAGGAACTTATCTAGATGCATAGTGAGCACTTTGAACTCCAGGTGCTTCACAAATTGATCCGTAAATAAAAGAAAGTACTTTTTTTCACAAAAATTTTCTTTTAGCCTCAGTTATTTTCATTTTCACATGGGCAACAGTATAAATTGGATCCTAAAATTTGTTGGGCAATTTCTCCTGAGTACACAGATACCTCATATGTGGTCATAAACCACTGTTTGGGCGCACGGCAGGGCTCAGAAGGGAAGGAGCGCCATTTGACTTTTTGAATGGAAAATATGCTGGAATATTTAGCGGTTGCTATGTCGCATTTGGAGAGTCCCTGTGTGCCTAAACATTGGAGCTCCCCCACAAGTGATCCATTTTGGAAACTAGACCCCCTAAGGAACTTATCTAGATGCATAGTGAGCACTTTGAACCCCCAGGTGCTTCACAAATTGATCCGTAAAAAAAAGAAAGTACTTTTTTTTCACAAAAATTTTCTTTTAGCCTCAGTTTTTTTCATTTTCACATGGGCAACAGTATAAATTGGATCCTAAAATTTGTTGGGCAATTTCTCCTGAGTACACAGATACCTCATATGTGGTCATAAACCACTGTTTGGGCGCACGGCAGGGCTCAGAAGGGAAGGAGCGCCATTTGACTTTTTGAATAGAAAATATGCTGGAATATTTAGCGGTTGCCATGTCGCATTTGGAGAGTCCCTGTGTGCCTAAACATTGGAGCTCCCCCACAAGTGACCCCATTTTGGAAACTAGACCCCCTAAGGAACTTATCTAGATGCATAGTGAGCACTTTGAACTCCCAGGTGCTTCACAAATTGATCCGTAAATAAAAGAAAGTACTTTTTTTTCACAAAAATTTTCTTTTAGCCTCATTTATTTTCATTTTCACATGGGCAACAGTATAAATTGGATCCTAAAATTTGTTGGGAAATTTCTCCTGAGTACACAGATACCTCATATGTGGTCATAAACCACTGTTCGGGCACACGGCAGGGCTCAGAAGGGAAGGAGCGCCATTTGACTTTTTGAATGGAAAATATGCTGGAATATTTAGCGGTTGCCATGTCGCATTTGGAGAGTCCCTGTGTGCCTAAACATTGGAGCTCCCCCACAAGTGACCCCATTTTGGAAACTAGACCCCCTAAGGAACTTATCTAGATGCATAGTGAGCACTTTGAACTCCCAGGTGCTTCACAAATTGATCCGTAAATAAAAGAAAGTACTTTTTTTTCACAAAAATTTTCTTTTAGCCTCATTTATTTTCATTTTCACATGGGCAACAGTATAAATTGGATCCTAAAATTTGTTGGGCAATTTCTCCTGAGTACACAGATACCTCATATGTGGTCATAAACCACTGTTCGGGCACACGGCAGGGCTCAGAAGGGAAGGAGCGCCATTTGACTTTTTGAATGGAAAATATGCTGGAATATTTAGCGGTTGCTATGTCGCATTTGGAGAGTCCCTGTGTGCCTAAACATTGGAGCTCCCCCACAAGTGACCCCATTTTGGAAACTAGACCCCCTAAGGAACTTATCTAGATGCATAGTGAGTACTTTGAACCCCCAGGTGCTTCACAAATTGATCCGTAAATAAAAGAAAGTACTTTTTTTTCACAAAAATTTTCTTTTAGCCTCAGTTATTTCATTTTCACATGGGCAACAGTATAAATTGGATTCTAAAATTTGTTGGGCAATTTCTCCTGAGTACACAAATACCTCATATGTGGTCATAAACCACTGTTTGGGCGCACTGCAGGGCTCAGAAGGGAAGGAGCGCCATTTGACTTTTTGAATGGAAAATATGCTGGAATATTTAGCGGTTGCCATGTCGCATTTGGAGAGTTCCTGTGTGCCTAAACATTGGAGCTCCCCCACAAGTGACCCCATTTTGGAAACTAGACGCCCTAAGGAACTTATCTAGATGCATAGTGAGCACTTTGAACCCCCAGGTGCTTCACAGAAGTTTATAACGCAGAGCCGCGAAAATAAAAAATGATTTTTTTTCTCAAAAAATGATTTTTAGCCCACTGTTTTTTATTTTCACAATGGTTACAGGAGAAATTGGACCCCAAAAGTTGTTGTCCAGTTTCTCCTGAGTACGCTAGTACCCCATATGTGGGGGGGAACCACTGTTTGGGCACACGTCAGGGCTCGGAAGGGATGTAGTGACGCTTTGAAATGCCGACTTGATGGAATGGTCTGCGGGCATCTTGTTACGTTTGCAGAGCCCCTGATGTGCCTAGAAACTCCCCACAAGTGACCCCATTTTGGAAACTAGACCGGCAAAGAACTTATCTAGATGTGTGGTGAGCACTTTGAACCCCCAAGGGCTACACAGAAGTTTATAACGCCCGGGCATGAAAATAAAAAAATCATATTTTTTCCACAATCAGGATCTTTTAGTCCCCAATTTTTTTATTTTCCCAAGGGTAATATGAGAAATTAGACCCCAAAAGTCGTTGTCCAATTTGTCCTGAGTATGCTGATATCCCATATGTGGGAGAAAACTACTGTATGGGCACACGTCGGGGCTCGGATGGGAAGTAGTGACGTTTTGAAATGCCCACTTGATGGAATGGTCTTCGGGCGTCATGTTACGTTTGCAGAGTCCCTGATGTGCCTAAACAGTAGAAACTCCCCACAAGTGACCCCATTTTGGAAACTAGATCCCCCAAGGAACTCCTATAGATGTGTGATAAGCACTTTGAATCTCCAAGTCCTTCACAGAAGTTTATAACGCAGAGCCGTGAAAATATAAAATCATTTTTTTTCCACAAAAATAATTTTTAGTCCCCAATTTTTTTTCCCAATGTTAACAGGAGAAATTAGAACCCCCAAAGTTGTTGTGCAATTTTTCCCGAGTACGCTGATACCCCATATGTGGGATAAACCACTGTTTGGGCATACGTCGGGGCTTGGAATAAAGGGAGCACTGTTTGACTTTTTGAACGCAAAATTTGCAGGAATCAATGGTGGCGGCATGTCGCGTATGGAGACCCCCTGATGTGCCTAAATAGTGGAAACCCTCAATTCTAACTCCAACCCTAACCCCAACACACCCCTAACCCAAACCCTAACCCCTACACACACCTAACCCTAATACAAACCCTAATCATAACCCTAACCCCAACACACCCCTAACCCTAATCCCAACTCTAACCATAAACCTAACTACAAGCCTAACCCTAATTCCAACCCTAACCCTAATTCCAACCCTAACCCTAATTCCAACCCTAACCCAAATTCCAACCCTAACCGTAATTCTAACCTTAACCCTAATGCTAACCCTAACCCTAGTTCTAACCCTAAGGCTGGGTTCATATTGCGTTTTACCAGCCCGTTCAACACGTAGCGGTGACCGGCTGGTAACGGTATAGCATAACGCGATCGCGTTATGGTATACCCGCTAGCGCAGATGAATCAGCAGATAATCAGCCGCGGATCCGCAGCAAAATCCGCCGCGGATCTGCAGCGAATCAGCAGCGAAATCCGCCGCGGATCAGCAGCGAAATCAGCCGCGGATCAGCAGCGAAATCAGCCGCGGATCAGCAGCGAAATCAGCCGCGGATCAGTAGCGAAATCAGCCGCGGATCAGCAGCGAAATCCGCTGCGGATCCGCAGCGAATCAGCAGCAAAATCAGTCACGGATCAGCAGCGAAATCCGCCGCGGGATCAGCAGCAAAATCAGCCGCGGATCCGCAGCGAATCAGCAGCGAAATCCGCCGCGGATCAGCAGCGAAATCAGCCGCGGATCAGTAGCGAAATCAGCCGCGGATCAGCAGCGAAATCAGCCGCGGATCAGTAGCGAAATCAGCCGCGGATCAGCAGCGAATCAGCAGCAAAATCAGTCGCGGATCAGCAGCGAAATCCGCCGCGGATCAGCAGCAAAATCAGCCGCGGATCCGCAGCGAATCAGCAGCGACATCCGCCGCGGATCAGCAGCGAAATCAGCCGCGGATCAGCAGCGAAATCAGCCGCGGATCAGCAGCGAAATCAGCCGCGGATCAGCAGCGAAATCCGCTGCGGATCCGCAGCGGATCAGCAACGAAATCAGCCGCGGATCAGCAGCGAAATCCGCTGCGGATCCGCAGCGAATCAGCAGCAAAATCAGTCGTGGATCAGCAGCGAAATCCGCCGCGGATCCGCAGCGAAATCCGCAGCGGATCAGCAGCGAAATCCGCAGCGGATCAGCAGCGAAATCCGCCGCGAATCAGCAGCGAAATCCGCCGCGAATCAGCAGCGAAATCCGCAGCGGATCAGCAGCGAAATCCGCAGCGGATCAGCAGCGAAATCCGCCGCGGATCAGCAGCGAAATCCGCCACGAATCAGCAGCGAAATCAGCCGCGGATCCGCCGCGGATCAGCAGCGAAATCCGCCGCGGATCAGCAGCGAAATCCGCCGCGGATCAGCAGCGAAATCAGTCGCGGATCCGCAGCTAAATCAGTCGCGGATCCGCAGCGAAATCAGTCGCGGATCAGCAGCGAAATCCGCCGCGGATCCGCAGCGAAATCCGCCGCGGATCAGCAGCGAAATCCGCCGCGGATCCGCAGCGAAATCCGCGGCGGATCAGCAGCGAAATCAGCCGCGGATCAGCAGCGAAATCAGCCGCGGATCAGCAGCGAAATCCGCGGCGGATCAGCAGCGAAATCAGCCACGGATCAGCAGCGAAATTAGCCGCGGATCAGCAGCGAAATCCGCCACATGTTGCGGATTTTGCTGCGGATCCGCGGCGTATTTTGCTGCGGATCCGCGGCGGTTTTCGCTGCTGATCTGCGGCGGATATCGCTGCACAGTTTATCACAGTGATCAAAATAAATTTTTGGACACTGGGGGGCGCACTGCGCATGCGCCGGCCGGCGGGCGCACTGCGCATGCGCCCGCCATTTTCCAAGATGGCGGCGCCCATGAAGAGGCCCGGGCGGACGCCGGGACCGATCCAGGGACATCGGTGGATCGGGAGAGGTGAGTAGGGTGGTCGGAAGGTTAGGGGGGGGGATCGGAAGGTGGGGGCACCGGAGCAAAGGAGGAGGGGAGCTGTTAGTGACGGCGGTGACCGATCGCTGCCATCTTTCGGTGGCGGCGGCCGATCGCCGCCGTGAGTACGTGTGGGGGGGTCAGGTCTCGGTGTCCAGCCATGGCAGATGCTATTGCAGCATCGGCCATGGCTGGATTGTAATATTTCACCAATTAAATTGGTGAAATATTACAGATTGCTCTGATTGGCTGTTTCACTTTTAACAGCCAATCAGAGCGATCGTGGCCACGGGGGGGTTAAGCCAACCCCCTGTGGTGAAGCACAAAGGGTCCTGTAACTGCGGGTCGGGTGACCTTTGAGTGACCCCGGTCTCCCGGCCCGCAGGAACGCGATCCTTTCATGACGCAGGGTATGCGTCATAGGTCGGATTGGCACCGACTTTCATGACGCAAACGCTGTGTCAAAGGTCGGGAAGGGGTTAATCTCATTAGTGTCTCAGGGGCCACAGGCCATTGTTCACCCAGCCACTAGTCCCATTGTGTGGATGGGAACAGTAGACCCAGTGGAGCCATCACCACAGGGGCTCTAAAATGCAGTCCCAGGTGATGTGTGTGGCCCAGCTGCGCTCGGTACACATGTTTCCTGGAGAGTGCACAGGAAGGTAATTGTGAAAACCTGATATTCATTCACATCTCACACTTCCCAACATTACCACTAGAGGGAACCTTAGGATATATAAGGTTAGTGAGACGTAGCAATCAGATCAGACTGGAGGGAGTTGGAGACGAGTCTGAGTTGGTGTTCAGTCAAGTCAAGACAGCCAGTTCAGTCTTGGAGGGAGAGGAGAGAAGACTGATTCCTGACAGAGCTCAGGTAGTTCATCTTGAGCCGAAGTGGAGGCTAGTACGAGTAGAAGGAATTACTCTAGCCTAGTCAGAGCTACATCTGAAGCCATTATCTCAGAACAAGCTGCCTGTGTTCCCTAGGAACGTGGAAAGTGACTCTCGGAGCTACAGCGTGTATACAGTCTGACGGAACGTCCTGTGAGCTGCTCTGGACAGAGTTTAGAAAGGAAGGAAGGGGAATACAGCAGTTATAACATCGAGCCAACTGAGAGCAGGTCAGTGAGCTTGGAAGAACAACTGACTATTACACCTACTGCTACCCGTGCTTATGTTAAGGGTAAGAGTGAGGCGACGGGCGAGTGGTATCCCAAGGAAAAGTGACATAGGTGACATATCGCCTTCACTTAGTTAACCGGACACCGGGTCCGAAGCATTGCTGGTACTTCACGGCTAGTGATAGAAAACCGGAATCCTTGCTGGACTTCAAGTCACAGAAGGTAGCCCTAAGTGTCGATACGTAACAGGAGTCAGGGGGAACAGGACGGAGTCGGCCTGATCAGCCACAACGGCTTAGTTCTTTCCAACATCTGGTCACCAGAGATAGAAAAGGCTCCACCACAATGTCGACCGGGCGTAGCTGTTATACATAGAGTTGAACTTCGCTTCACGCAGGTTGGAAACTCACACATTAAAGGGAAAGGAGGCCTTAAACTCACTCAGCGATTACCTGAATGTGCATTCTCCACCCTGACCAGCTTCCCGGGACATACCTGCAAATACCACCAGTAAAGGTATGGAAAGAGACTGACCTGTGTGTGTCTGCCTTATTATCTGCACCCTGTAACACCATTGACTTTGAGGGAACAGTCCCACCTGTGGGGGACTTAACATCTAGCTGCCTAATAACATCCCCTCAGAAGATTAACCCTGCAGCGCTGGTCTTATTGATCAGAAACCACAGGTGGCGTCACAAACTATTACTTCAATCCCCTGTAAATATTCCCCCCATTGTATGAGCGCCCAGGGCCACGGACCGAGCTCTGCTGCCAGTGACATCCCCCATAGACTTCCATGGGCTCGGTGCCGAGTACCCCATAGCCCTGGTACCATGTGCGCATCATCTTTGGCGTCACGAAGAGGATGCGAAGCTTACTGGATGTGAGTCCTGTGTGCCTAAATGGACTGTTTTGTGCAGAAAAGACTGTGAGCAGCTTTTGTGATTTTTGGCGCCATTGTCCGCCATTTTGCCGCCATATTCGCGCCCTGAGGCGCTGATGAAGAAGGGTGTGCCTTCGTGGGCGTACCCCCCTTGTGGCGCGAAAGCTATGGGCGCCCCCTCTAAATGTTATTACAATACAAGAGCCTGCCCAACAGCAAGGGAAGTCCGCCTCCTTTTCATCCTCTATGCCAAAAAGAGGAAGCGCAAATCCCGCCCCCACGGAGGAGACCAGATTGTTCCAGATGGAAAACACAGTCTGGCCTGGAGAGAGATGGCGGAAGGACAGGAGACGCTTGTGGAGGAGTGGCGGCGCTCAGGCCCCGTTCCCCAGAAGAGCTGCCGCCTGTGCCTGAGCCGTCCCCAGGTCAGAACACCGACCAAATCATGCTGGAATTAGAGGAGGTGGATGCGGTGCTCAGGGACATGATCCAGCGCCGTGAAGAGATGGACGAGACGGAGAGAAGCTGGCGTGCCCGGAAACAGCGGCTGCTGTGGGACGCAATGCTCTCTCCCCCTGGAACGAAGCCATTACCTGTGCTCCCTGTGCCACCACAGCCAGCGGCTGAAGAGAAACCGGAGGACGGCCCCGAAAGAGCTGATCCCGACTCCACCGATGAAGCGGTCGGAGGGACGGAGGCTGAGGAGGCCCTGCCCGTTCCGGAGTACCAACCAGGCCTGGAGGCCGCAGCGGAATGCCGATCCCCGGTAGGGACGCCGGAGGAGACTCAGCCGTCCGTGTTGGAGTTGACTGGGAGGAAATGGAGTACATGGACGACGTGGAATACGCCGCCCAGGTAGAGACGAAATGTGACGCAGTGAGCAGGAGAAGCGACGACAGCAGGAGGAAAGAGAGGTGCAGCAGTTCGGTCAGCGGTACCATGAGGAGTTCCTCGCCAACAAGGAGAATGTCCGGAGGGATAAAGGTACGCTCCGGGAGCCGCGGCGTCAGGGGTGCGTTAGCGATTTTAAACTCCGCAAAGGCTGGGGCTTCATCCATGAGCCAGGCCTGTACCAAGGGGTATTTGTCAGCCGCAGAGATGTGGAGTCTCATCTGCCTATTGGCCACCCGGGAAGGGATCTCATAAACGGGGACATCGTCAGCTATACGCGTCACTGGGTCTAAAAGGATGGTATGCCTTAAATGTGTCCGTGTCAGTGACCCGTCCCCGACGCCGGTAATCTACATCATGCCACAGCGTCCCGAGTCCCAGCTCCAATAGTACCCGGCCGTGCACCTGCATCGCAACCTGCGCCCTACTCTGCATCAAATCCTGAGTTCTGTTCCACATCCCAAAAGCCTGATGCGACTTCGATTGAGCCACTACGCAAGCCTGCATCGTACACAGCATCTTATACTGAAACGCAACCGGATGGTGCGTCCTCAGTTAAATCACAGCACAAGTCTGCGTCTTCAATGGAAGATTTGTACCTGCATGAGGCACCCGTGGGGTCCCAAGAAAATCGCTCCAGTGCAATGCGAACTGTGGCCACTCAAACACAAATCGCAGGCCATGACCTTCTGGTAATGAGCTCCAGAGGACATTGCATACTTCCAGCCCCAGGAGTGGAAGATGTCGCTACAATCTGTAAAGAAGAAGACCAGTAGGACCCAGACCGGGTTTACTGCACCTGTATAAAGTTTGAAGAAGTTGATGAAGAAGAATTTGCACTTTATTGTCTTTTATTAATATTGTGATAAATGTTTGCATAGTATGCATAATTTGTAAGTAGAATACCCCAGTTGGGTAATAAGAAATATAGTACTAATGTGAATAGTATTGAAGTATTATTATTGAAATGTGATTTCTTGAAATGTGTTTCATTATGCAAGGACTGCGTGGCTGAGGACTATGCCAGCCCAAAAACTTTAATTGTACATAGTTCGCACTTCGGTGCCCCATCTTGGTTTTACATAAAGCCTTACTACCTCTGAAGAAAAACCCGTATGGTGTGGCCTAGAGTGAGGTCTGCAGCTCAGAAGTCCTGCAGCCACCCAGGACCCACGTGGGAGGTTTTTGGTGCGGGTCCTCCACAAGAATCTTGTCTTATATATATTTATGTGAAAAATGTTTTGATATTTTTCTACTTGCCCATGTATACATTGTAACGTTAAAGAGTCCTTACCTCCCGCAAGGGATGAGTTAAAATGTTTGTTATATGCAAACAAAAATGTTTCTTTATTTCAGCGGAGTGCTGAGTTTAACCAGGGGGATGTGTGGCCCAGCTGCGGTACACATGTTTCTGGAGAGTGCAAGGAAGGTATTGTAACCTGATATTCATTCACATCTCACACTTCCAACATTACCACTAGGGGGAACTTAGATTATAAGGTTAGTGAGAGTAGCATAATCAACTGAGGAGTGAGACGAGTCTGAGTTGGTGTTCAGTCAAGTCAAGACAGCCATTTCAGTCTTGGAGGGGAGGAGAGAAGACTGATCTGACAGAGCTCAGGTAGTTTATCTGAGCGAATGGAGCTAGTACGAGTAGAAGAATACTACCCTATCAGAGTACATCTGAAGCCATTATCTCAGAACAGTGCCTGTGTTCCCTAGGAACTGAAGTGACTCTCGGAGCTACGCGTGTATACAGTCTGACGAACATCCTGTGAGTGCTCTGGACAGAGTTTAGAAAGAAGAAGGAAGGGACTACGCATTTATAACTCGAGCCAATGAGAGCAGGTCAGTGAGCTGAAGAACATGACTATTACCCTACTGCTACTGTTATGTTAAGGTAAGAGTGAGGCGACGGCGAGTGGATCCAAGGAAAGTGACATAGGTGACATATCGCCTTCACTTAGTTAACCGGACACCGGGTCCGAAGCATTGCTGGTACTTCACGGCTAGTGATAGAAAACCGGAATCCTTGCTGGACTTCAAGTCACAGAAGGTAGCCCTAAGTGTCGATACGTAACAGGAGTCAGGGGGAACAGGACGGAGTCGGCCTGATCAGCCACAACGGCTTAGTTCTTTCCAACATCTGGTCACCAGAGATAGAAAAGGCTCCACCACAATGTCGACCGGGCGTAGCTGTTATACATAGAGTTGAACTTCGCTTCACGCAGGTTGGAAACTCACACATTAAAGGGAAAGGAGGCCTTAAACTCACTCAGCGATTACCTGAATGTGCATTCTCCACCCTGACCAGCTTCCCGGGACATACCTGCAAATACCACCAGTAAAGGTATGGAAAGAGACTGACTTGTGTGTGTCTGCCTTATTATCTGCACCCTGTAACACCATTGACTTTGAGGGAACAGCCCCACCTGTGGGGGACTTAACATCTAGCTGCCTAATAACATCCCCTCAGAAGATTAACCCTGCAGCGCTGGTCTTATTGATCAGAAACCACAGGTGGCGTCACGAAACTATTACTTCAATCCCCTGTAAATATTCCCCCCATTGTATGAGCGCCCAGGGCCACGGACCGAGCTCTGCTGCCAGTGACATCCCCCATAGACTTCCATGGGCTCGGTGCCGAGTACACCATAGCCCTGGTACCATGTGCGCATCAGATGGGTTTTCGGCCTGAGGAAAATTTCTCCACGAATGCACAGTTAGCTTTGGGGGGGAGGGTGTGAACACTTCTGCCCATTCAGGGGGCTGATCCTAGGGAGGGAGAAAAGTAAGTAATGTTTAGTGAGGGAGTTGGTGCAGTGACGTCGAAGGGCAAGGATCTATTGCTGAGGTCCTGGTGCCCATGTATTGATGGCCTAGGGAGTTTGGAGACCAATTGCTGGGCTGGATACACGTGCCACGGTCGTGAAATCTGTCATCTGGATTTGAGAAACTGTCTCAAGGACTGTTGCTGCTGGATACATGTGCTACAGTCGTGTTATTTGCTATCTGGAGAAGCGTGTACTGGGACTATGCACTATATTGGTGGGAGATACAGTACATCTTTGGGCCAACCAAAAGTTTGGAGACAGTGAGTGGACTGGGGGCTATGAATTTTGGCTATCTACCCAGAGTTGTAAAACTATGGACGTAAGGAATAAAAAATAGTTGCATTGTTAACCTGTCTAAGTGATTATTACAACCCACAACCTCAGATCTTCACAGTATTTTTCAGTAGAACATTACCAGCCTAGACCCTTCAGCAGGTCAAATCCATATGATGGCCCCACTGCTCGGAGCTGTAATAGGGCACCCTATAGGATGCAGTAAAACTAATGGCAAATTTCAGATTTTTATATATACAGTTGTATCAGAGCTGATATTGCCCTCCCCTTCTTTCAAAAATATATATATTTTTTCTATTGAAAAAGCCGTATGGGGACTTGTTTAACCCTTCTCTGCCATCCGACATACTATACCGTCCATGTGACCTAGACTGACCATGGACGGTATAGTACGCCATAGCTTTAATGCGACACTGCGACCGAAGTCGCAGTGATTGCATTAAAATTCAGGCGCCATCTTACCTGTGGAAAGATGGTCACCATAAGTAAAGTGAAGGAAGCAATTTCAATGTGTGTTTAATATCAAGTCTGAAAACCAGACAAGGGATAATACCCCCACACATAGATGCCTCTATGTTAAACAGACCAACTGCAATGAGCATAGCAAAAGAACAGAAAAATGCAGTCCAAAGTCCACAAATTACAAAATTTTATTGATTAAAATCAGATGATAGACAAGGAAGGGAATTGTGACCCAAATGCACATAGTAAAAATTAGGGCTATGGAGATTAACATGACCTCTGCAAAGCAACAAATAAGTAACCTGCACTATAAAGATAGATAGTATTAACGCTGAGTAACTGACCAAAAATAGTACCGCCACAACCAAAATCTACCTCAGCCCACATAAAGTGTGGCATTATAAACAAAGAGGTGGGCAGGAGTAACAAAATATGAAGGTCAGAGCAGAGATATATAATATAATAGTGACAGACACTATATAAAACAAATAATTACAAGTGGTGCAGAGGTCAGCTGTCTCCAGGCCCTCCCTGACGCGCGTTTCGGAGTGAAGCAAACACTCCTTCCTCAGTGGGAAGATGGTGTCGGCATCCTGGGGGTGTCCCAGCCCACCCGCACTCATGATCGCTGTGATCTACTGTTCAATTCTGAACAGCCAATCGCAGCCTCTCTCATTGTTTCAGGCAATCAGATTGCCTGAAACAGTGATGTACCAGCCTAGGATCGAGTACCGATGCTCTTGACCACCATACACGGTGATGGCAGCACCCTCAGCACTGTACAAGGTACCTCTACATAGGTCTGCAAACCGGACTGTGTACTGGGGTACAACAAAAACATGGGGCACGTTGATCTCTCTGATCATCTCCTCAACCATACAGTGCTTTGAGAAAGGCCAAGGTGTGGTACAAAAAGCTGGCCGTGCACATTGTACAAATGGCAGTGCTCAACGCTTTCCTTCTGTCACGATGTGCAGGCCACACCGATACGTCGTACCTTCAGTTCCAGGAGGTAGTGGATAAGGCCCTGATATTTGGCACTCAGGAAGGAGCAGGCCCCAGTACTTCTGGAACTGAAGGTGCTCGTATTGTACCAGGTCAGCATTTCCCGGGGTTGGTCCCGCCAACTGGAAAAAAAGGTAAGCCGCAAAAAAGGTGCCGAGTGTGTTACAAAAGGGGAATACGCAAGGACTCCAATTATCAATGCGACACGTGCCCCGAAAAACCTGGCCTGTGCATGAAAGATTGCTTCAAACTGTACCACACCTCCATGCACTACTAATTTACTTAAATTTACATAACAGGAAAAAGTAGATTAGATCCAAAAGAGGGCACATCTAGATAAGTTCCTTGGGGGTCTAGTTTCCAATAAGGGGGTACTTGTGGTTGTTTTTTTTTTTTTACTGTTTAGGCACATCAGGGGCTCTGCAAATGGAACATGACGCGCGCAGACCATTTCATCAAAATCTGCATTCCAAAACGTCACTACTTAGCTTCTGAGCCCCGACCTGTGCCGAAACAGTATTTTTTCCCACATATGGGGTATCAGCGTACTCAGGACAAATTGGACAACAACTTTTGTTGTCCAATTTGTCCTGTTACTCTTGGGAAAATTAAAAATTAGGGACTAAAAGATCATATTTGTGGGAAAAAAATAGGATTTTTTATTTTCACGGCCGGGCGTTATAAGCTTTAGTGAAACACTTGGGGTTCAAAGTTCTCACTACACATCTACATAAGTTCCTTGGGGGGTCTATTTTCCAAAATGGGGTCACTTGTGGGGCATTTCCACTGTTTAAGCACATCAGGGGCTTTTGAAACGCGACATGACACCCGCAGACCATTACATCAAAGTCTACATTTCAAAACGTCACTACTTCCCTTCCGAGCCACGACATGTGCCCAGACAGTGGTTTTCTCCCACATATGGGGTATCAGCGTACTCAGGACAAATTGGACAACAACTTTTGGGATCCAATGTCTCCTGTTACCCTTGGGAAAATAAAAAATGGGGGGCTAAAAAATCATTTTTGTGGACAAAAAAAAAATGTTTTTTTTCACGCCCTGGCATTATAAATTTTAGTGAAACACTTGGGGGTTCAAAGTGCTCACCACACATCTAGATAAGTTCCTTGGGGGGTATAATTTCCAAAATGGGGTCACTTGTGGGCGGTTTCCACTGTATAGGCACGTCAGAGGCTCTTCAAACGCGACATGGTGTCCGATCTTCATTCCAATCAATTTTGGTTTGAAAAAGTCAAACAGCGCTCCTTCCCTTCCGAGCTCTGCCGTACGTCCAAACAGTGGTTTTCCCCCACATATGGCATATCAGCGTACTCAGGAGAAATTGTACAACTTTATCTGTCTATTTTCTCCTTTTAACCTTGTGAAAATAAAAAAAAATTGTTGCTAAAAGATCATATTTGTGACTAAAAAGTTAAATGTTCATTTTTTCCTTCCATGTTACTTCTGCTCCTGTGAAAACACCTGAATGGTTAATAAACTTCTTGAATGTGGTTTTGATCAGCTTGAGGGGTGCAGTTTTTAGAATGGTGTCACTTTTGGGTATTTTCTGCCATATAGACCCCTCAAAGTGACTTCAAGTGTGAGGTTGTCCCTAAAAAATGGTTTTGTAAATTTTGTTGTAAAAATGAGAAATCGCTGGTCAACTTTTAACCCTTATAACTTCCTAACAAAAAAAATTTGTTTCCAAAATTGTGCTGATGTAAAGTAAAATGGGAAATGTTATTTATTATCTATGTTTTGTGGCATATTTCTCTGTTTTAAGGGCATAAAAATTAAAAGTTTGAAAATTGCAACATTTTCCAAATTTTCTCAAAATTTCCATTTTTTACACAAATAAACGCAAGTTTTATCGAAGAAATTTTACCACTAACGTGAAGTTCAATATGTCATGAAAAAGCAGTCTCCGAATCGCCAAGATCCGTTGAAGCGTTCCAGAGTTATTACCGATACCTCATAAAGGGACAATGGTCAGAATTGTAAAAATTGGCCTGGTCATTAACGTGCAAACCACCTTCGGAGTTAAAGGGGTTAAAACACCACTGCAGTGTTTTTTTTATAAAAGCGATAAAGTGGTGCTACTAATCTAAATTCCCTGCCCCTAAACTCAAAGTTACCAGTCACTGTCTTCATTTGTTACCAGCACAACTCCGGTTGATCTCCTGCAGTTTGTGACTGACCGGACTGCTCCATTGTGTGCTGGGTGATCTGGCAACCACAGCTCAGTGTAAGTCGTTGAGAGCCAGAACGGGGCCAGAATGAAGGTCTCATAGACTTACACTGAGAGCTTGTTACATTACCTCTGACTTCCAGTCAGTTAGACGTTAGGGTCACAAGATAGCGGCACAGGACCGGAGCAGTATCGGGAAGAGCTGAAGACGGCGGCTGGTGAGTATTATACTAGGTATTAAAGGCGGGGAAATTAGATTAGTAGCACCACTCCAGCATTGAAATAAAATAAGTGCCTGGAGTGGTGCTTTAATGCTGGACGAATTGCAGTTTTGAATTAAACCATTCATTTAAATAATGTAGTAAAAAAGCAAGAAAAAGAAATCCAAGATGGATGAAATGGTGAAAAAAATTCTGCAATTCCACCACAATAGTTTGAGTTTTGTTTCCACGGTGTTAATTGTGCGATAAAAATGGACCTGTATAAGGGTTTATTTATTGCATGCTAAACTGTAGTTTTTATTCATACCATTTTGGAGGTTAACTATAATGTTTTGATTACTCTTTGGCTACTTTCACACTTGCGTTTTTTGCGCTGCGTTTCGAGCGCACATGAAGCGCATTAAAAAACGGTGCAAACGCTTGTAAACGCTGCAATATTTAGTCGCATCAGCATGCGCATTACGACAAAAAAACGCAGCGTTTGTCTGCGATTTCATGCATTTTTGCATGCATTTGCGTTTTTTGGGCGCATGGGTTGTCTATTGTCACATTTCTATCATCTCTGTCTCTATCATCTATAAATCTGTCTCTATCATCTCTGGCTCTATCATCTTTGGCTCTATCATCTCTGGCTCTATCATCTGTCTCTATCATCTCTGTCTCTATCTCATCTCTGTCTCTATCATCTCTGTCTCTATCATCTTTGGCTCTATCATCTCTGCTCTATCATCTGTGCTCTATCATCTTTGTCTCTATCATCTCTGCCTCTATCATGGTTTAAACAAGTGTTTAGACATTATTTACTGAAAAATTGCGTGCGTGCAAAAGCCATGCGCACGCCAGCGCCCCCATAGACTGCAATGTTATTTTTTGCGCATAGAGCGCGCACACGTGCGCACGCGTTTTTCTTAAAGCGGTTGGGCGAAAAAAAAAATGCAACATGTAGCGTCTAGCGCGTATGGGCGCACACCGGGAAAATGCGCAGCGCACGACAAACGCACATGAACGCGTGCAAGCGCTAGACCCTGCGCCTGCCCATGTTATAGATAGGGGAACATTGCGCATGCGTCCGATAGCGCATGATGCGCTGCGCAAAAAAACGCAAGTGTGAAAGTAGCCTTTATTCCATTTTTTTTGGGTATGTACTGGGACCTGAAAACAGCAATTTTTAGATTTTTTTTCCCCTCTTGGTGTGTAATACACAGTTTAAATAATTTTAAAATTTGACAGGTTGAACTTTTACTGGCATAACAATACCAAATATTTTTAATTGTTTAATTTGTTTTTGAATAGGAAAAATCTAGGTGATTTTACATTTTATATATTTATTTTTAAATATTAATAATTAATAATGTATGACGTCTGGTGATATTAATTGTGCCTTGTTTGTGCTATGATAATGTAGAATCCTAAGTGGCAGACATTATTAAAAACCACAGACACATTAGCACAGTAACATACCTAGAGTTTTACCACAGACACGCTGCCTATTCTGGATCTGTATGGGACATTGTGTGTGAGGCCTGGGGCTGGTGATGGTCGTCTATGCAGACTTGGATTGTTAAATAAGCCCAATAGGAATCGATGTGAAAATGTACAGCGTACAAAATTCCTTTAAACGTGCAATGTGAAAGCCGTCTGTCCCCTGGGACCGGCTTGTCTTCCCTGCTGTATCGTAGCCATGCAGGAATCTATCGGGATGAAGAGCGTATTTCCTTCTGGACCTATATATATAGTCACTCTCCAAGGAGAACAGCCTGTGCTTGCTGCATGTAATGAAAGCCCTACCTTAACAAACATTCATGTGTGTTATATAACTATAGCTATATAGCTATAGACAGAGATACAGTGCTCAGCATAAATGAGTACACCGCCTTTGAAAAGTAAGATTTTAAAGGGAACCTGTCAAGTGATAAAACTTTATTAACCTGCTAAAATGGTTTTCAATTTAATCTGCAGGTTATAGGGTTCTGAACCTGCCCATGCCTGCACTTAGAGACTCGCTGCTTGCCGGAAATTAACTTTATTCCTCCCAGTAGCACTCAGGTTTCAGTCACTCTGAAACAGTTTCTGTCACTACTCAGTGTCGTGTCGTGTCAGTGGCGGCTATAACCTTGCCCTGGCACTGACTGACATCTGGCTGTTGTGAACATATTGGAGACAATTTCTGAGCGGAGGCTCCCTCTGGTGGTTGCTGTCGGTACTGAAGCTGTATCGAATGACTGGGCCTCCTCATACCTGGCAATCAGGAGTCACTGACTGGACTGATATAAGAGAGCTGCCTTTCCATGATCCTCGCCGGTATTCAATTGTTGTTTCCTGGTTCATTTGGAAGTCTGCTGGTGTCTTGCCTTCGTCTGCTACTTTCAGATAAGATATTTTCTGCTTATTTCAATTGTGTTTGCTATTTCCATTTTTGTCTGTACCTTTGTGGACTTTAGCCGGGTCCCCTCCTGGGGCCTGTGCTTCTCTCTGTTTTCTGTAGTCTCTGTTATTTGTTCAATTGTTCTTTCCCTGCTTTTTGAGTGGCTGCGGGTTAGCCTTTTTCACTCTGAGATCTGAGTTAGTGGGTGGCGAGATCGTGTGATCTCAGCATTTTTGTAATCAGAAGTATTGGAAGTTTTGCTAGGGTTTTGCTGGGTTGCAGATAGTATTCTGTTCTTTCCTGTCCTATTTAGTCAGTGTTTGGCCCCTGCGTTTGCTCACTCTATTTTCTGTCTGCGTTTGTGTTTCATCTTGTCTAACCGCCATTATATGTTTGGGGGCTGCCTATTCCTTTGGGGCTCTACTCCGGGGCAGTTAGCTTTCCTGTTTCTGTCTTTAGGTGTAGCTAGCTCTCCGGCTGTGCCGAGTCGTCTAGGATCACCGTAGGTACACTCCACAGCTGCTTCTAGTTGTGCGGTTAGTTTAGGGTTCTGCAACCCATAAGTTCCGAACCTCTCAGGTGTTTGGCTGCCTTGCTGTTTTGCTCCTGTCCTCAGTTACCAAATCTGTTGTGAATGGGTTTGAGATGAGTTCTGAGCAGAGGCTCCCTCTGGTGGTTACAAGCGGTACTAGTGAGGATTGTGAGGACTGGGAATCAGGTGTTACTGATTGGTCTTATATAAGGGAGTCATTTTCCCATCAGGGTTGCCGGTGATCAATTGTTCTGGTCTGAATCCTTCTTCCAGTTTCCCTTGTAGCCTGCTGTGTCGTGTCTGCATCTCCTGCTATCAGATAAGACAATTTCTTATTTTGTGTTTTTGCTATATTTTTGCATTTTGTCCTGCACTTCTGTGGGGGCCTTCAGGGTCCCCTCCGGGGGCTTTTGCCCTCTCAGTTTAGTCCAGCCACTGTGTTTTGTACTTTTGCTTTTTCCAGTTTTTTTTCAGTGGCTGCTGTTTTGATTTTTTTTACACCAGAGAACTAATTTAGGTGGTAGAGGTCGTGTGATCTCAGGTGATTTTGAAATTAGTAGAGTTGGTGTTTTTTCAGGGTTTTCTGAGATTGCAGTAAGTGCCCTTCCTGTCCTTTTCTATTTAGATAGTTTGGGCCCCAGCGTTTGCTCATACAATTTTCTTTCTTTGTCAGTATTTCCTCTTGTCTAACCGCCATTACATGTTTGGGGGCTTTCTATTATCTTTGGGGTTCTGCTCCGGGGCAGATAGCTTTCCTATTTCTATCTTTAGGTGTAGTTAGTTTCTCAGGCTGTGACGAGGCGTCTAGGACCAACGTAGGAACGCTCCACGGCTGCCTCTAGTTGCGGTGGTTAGTCAGGGTACTGCAATCTCATAGATTCCAACTGCTCTGGTGTATTTCCTTTTTTACCTGCACTCCTCAGCTACCGTAACATAACAGTATCACCGGCCATAAAAATTGTATGGTACTCACAGAAGGGAAAAAATATTTTGAAGGAAGAAAAGTTGTCAGAGATATTTTTCTGTTTGTTGCATTTTTTTTTTTTTTTTTTTTTCCCTCTGTATCTCTGGGTGCTGGGGAGGATCTTTTCTCCCAATGGAGTTTGCACAGTTGTCTGGCCGTGTGGATCAGCTTGCCACTGAGGTTCAGAGTATTGCTGCATATCTTGCTAGGTTTCAGAATTTCAAAAATAACTGTAAGTTGTTTTTTGCCTTAAAACCTAAGTCCTCAGGGAACGCAGCGCAGCAGGTTCAAATTATCATCTCTCTCCTGCGCGGCGATCCTCAGGATTGGGCTTTTTCCCTGATACCTGGGGATCCTGTTTTGAGTGATGTTGATGCATTTTTTCAGGCTTTGGGGTTATTGTACGATGAGCCTAATGTCACTGATCAAGCTGAAAAAGCCTTGTTGGCATTAAATCAGGGGCTTGATGACGCTGAGTTATACTGTCAGAGATTCCGTAGGTGGGCAGTCCTGACCAAATGGAATGACGACGCTTTGGCGGCCCTTTTCCGGAAGGGTCTGTCAGATAATGTAAAGGATGTTATGGTGGGATTCTCTGTCCCCTCTGGTCTCAATGATTCTATGTCATTAGCGATTCAAATTGACAGACGTTTGCGTGAGCGGAGAAGTATGCGTGGAGTGGTGTTGCCTTGTGAGCCAGCTGCTGAGCCCATGCAGTGTGATGGAGTGGTGTCTGGGGCATAGCGTCATGAGTTTCGAAAGCGCAATGGGTTATGTTTCTACTGTGGTGATGCCTCTCATGCTATTTCAGTCTGCCCTAAGCGGGGAAGACATTTTGCACGCTCAGTTGTCTTGGGTAGTGTTCAGACTAAGTTTTTATTAACTGTCACTCTGATATGCTCTCTGTCCTCATTTTCTGCTCAGGCTTTCGTTGATTCTGGAGCAGCTATTAACCTGATGGATTATGATTTTGCTAAACGTTGTGGGTTTCCCTTGATACCCCTACAGAAGTCTATTCCTTTACTGGGGATCGATTCTACCCCTTTGGCTGAGAATAAACCCCAGTTTTCTACTCAGGTGATAATGAGGGTTGAACCTGATCACCAGGAGTGCTGCAAATTTTTGGTTCTATATAATCTGCATGATATTATCGTACTGGGTTTCCCTTGGTTACAGTCTCATAATCCTGTTTTGGATTGGAAATCTGTGTCTGTAACCAGTTGGGGCTGCCAATGTGTTAATACCAACACTCCTGTTTTTTCTGCCTCCCCCCAAGGCTGAGGATGTTCCTGACTTTTTGTTTGATTTTTCTGATGTGTTTAGCAAAAGTAAATCTGCATCCTTACCTCCCCATAGGAGCTATGACTGCGCTATTGAATTAGTGCCAGGTAGTAAATTCCCTAAAGGTCGCCTTTTTAACTTGTCTGTACCTGAACATGACGCTATGCGGTCTTATATCAAGGAATCATTGGAGAAGGGTCATATCAGACCATCCTCTTCACCCTTAGGTGCCGGTTTTTTCTTTGTGGCCAAAAAGATGGTTCATTAAGGCCGTGTATTGATTATCGTCTCTTGAACAATATTACTGTGAAATATCAATACCCGTTACCCTTGATTTCTGACCTGTTTTCCAGGGTGAAAAACGCTACTTGGTTTACCAAGCTTGACCTCAGGGGGGCGTATAACCTTATTCGCATTAAGCACGGGGATGAATGGAAGACGGCATTTAACACCCCTGAAGGGCATTTTGAGTACCTTGTGATGCCCTTTGGGCTCACTAATGCTCCTTCCGTCTTCCAGTCCTTCATGAATGACATTTTCAGGGATTTTGTGGACAAGTTTCTGATTGTTTATTTGGATGATATCTTGATTTTTTCTAATGACTGGGACTCTCATGTGAAACATGTTCGAACTGTATTCCAGATTTTGAGAGAGAATGCTCTGTATGTGAAGGGATCAAAGTGTCTTTTTGGCGTACAGAAGATCTCATTTCTGGGATTCATTTTGTCCCCATCTGTTATTGAAATGGACCCGGTCAAGGTTCAGGCCATCTGTGATTGGGTCCAACCTACTTCATTAAAGGCTCTTCAGAGATTTTTGGGTTTTGCCAATTTTTATCGTAAATTTATTGGTAATTTCTCGGTTATTGTTAAACCATTAACTGATTTGACCAGAAAGGGTTCTGATGTGGTGAATTGGCCTCCTGAGGCAGTCTCTGCGTTTCAGGAACTTAAGCAGAGATTCACTTCTGCTCCTGTTCTACGGCAGCCTGATGTTTCTCTGCCATTTCAGGTGGAGGTTGATGCCTCTGAAATTGGGGCAGGTGCCGTTTTGTCCCAAAAAGATCCAGAGACCTCTAAAAGTAACCCTTGTGCCTTTTTCTCTCGAAAATTTTCTCCTACTGAACGTAATTATGACGTGGGTAATCGGGAGTTATTGGCCATGAAGTGGGCTTTTGAAGAGTGGAGACATTGGCTGGAGGGAGCCAAACATCAGGTGGTGGTCCTTACGGACCATAAGAATCTGGTCTATCTGGAATCTGCCAAGCGACTCAATCCTAGACAGGCCAGGTGGGCCTTGTTTTTCACACGTTTTAATTTTGTGGTTTCCTTTCTTCCTGGCACTAAGAATGTTAAGGCGGATGCCCTCTCGAGGAGTTTCCTTGCGGACTCTCCTGAGCTATCTGATCCCTCTGTTATTTTGAAGGAGGGTGTAGTTCTTTCCGCCATCTCGCCCAATTTGAGACTTGCTCTGGAGGGGTGTCAGGAGGATAGGCCCGAGCGCTGCCCTGTTGGAAAATTGTTTGTCCCGGACCAATGGAAAAAGAGTGTGATGTCTGAGATTCATTGTTCCGCATTGGCTGGGCATCCCGGAATTTTTGGTACCAGAGACTTGGTTAGTCGGTCCTTTTGGTGGTCTACCTTGTCTCGCGATGTCAGGGAATTTGTGCAGTCCTGCGGGACTTGCTCTCGCTCCAAGCCTTGCTCTCGCTCTAGTGGTTTGTTGATGCCATTGCCTGTGCCCAAGAGACCATGGACCCATATCTCTATGGATTTCATTTCCGATCTTCCTGTTTCTCAGAGAATGACCACCATCTGGGTAATTTGTGATAGGTTTTCCAAAATGATACATCTTGTGCCATTACCTAAGTTGCCTTCCTCCTCTGAATTGGTGCCGTTGTTCCTTCAGCACGTGGTTCGTTTACACGGCATTCTGAGAACATTGTGTCTGACAGAGGAGTCCAGTTTGTTTCCAGATTTTGGAGGACTTTTTGTTCTAAACTGGGTGTTCAATTGTCTTTCTCCTCGGCATTTCATCCTCAGACCAATGGTCAAACTGAGAGAACAACACAGACATTGGAGACTTATCTAAGATGCTTTGTGTCTGCTGATCAGGATGACTGGGTCTCTTTTTTGCCTTTGGCTGAGTTTGCTCTTAATAATAGGGCTAGCTCTGCCACTTTGATGTCTCCGTTTTTCTGTAATTCTGGGTTTCACCCTCGATTTTCTTCAGGACAGACGGAGGCTTCTGTCTGTCCAGGTGTTGACTCTGTTGTTGAGCGTATGCAGCAGATTTGGGACCAGGTAGTGGAGAGGTTGTCCCTCTCTCAGGAGAAGGCCCAGCGGTTTGCTAACCGGCATAGGACTGATGGTCCTCGGTTTAAAGTGGGGGACTTGGTCTGGTTGTCCTCAAAGAATATTCCTATGAGAGTAGCATCTCCTAAATTTAAGCCTAGGTTCATTGGACCTTATAAGATCATGGAGATTATTAATCCTGTTTCTTTTCGTTTGCTTCTTCCAGGGACATTTAAGATCCATAACGTGTTCCACAAGTCCTTGTTGAAGAGGTTTGTTGAGCCAGTGGTTCCTGCTGCTGTGCCTCCTGACCCTGTTTTGGTTGAGGGCAATCTGGAGTATGTGGTTGAGAAAATATTGGATTCTCGTTTTTCTAGACGAAGACTCCAGTATTTGGTTAAATGGAGAGGTTATGGTCAGGAAGACAATTCTTGGGTGTTTGCTTCGGACATCCATGCTAGGAGACTTATCCGTGCGTATCATAGAACTCATCCTGACCGACCTGGTTGCTCAAATGAGGGTTCGGTGACCCCTCCTCAAGGGGGGGGTACTGTTGTGAATGGGTTTGAGATGAGTTCTGAGCAGAGGCTCCCTCTGGTGGTTACAAGCGGTACTAGTGAGGATTGTGAGGACTGGGAATCAGGTGTTACTGATTGGTCTTATATAAGGGAGTCATTTTCCCATCAGGGTTGCCGGTGATCAATTGTTCTGGTCTGAATCCTTCTTTCCAGTTTCCCTTGTAGCCTGCTGTGTCGTGTCTGCATCTCCTGCTATCAGATAAGACAATTTCTTATTTTGTGTTTTTGCTATATTTTTGCATTTTGTCCTGCACTTCTGTGGGGGCCTTCAGGGTCCCCTCCGGGGGCTTTTGCCCTCTCAGTTTAGTCCAGCCACTGTGTTTTGTACTTTTGCTTTTTCCAGTTTTTTTTCAGTGGCTGCTGTTTTGATTTTTTTTACACCAGAGAACTAATTTAGGTGGTAGAGGTCGTGTGATCTCAGGTGATTTTGAAATTAGTAGAGTTGGTGTTTTTTCAGGGTTTTCTGAGATTGCAGTAAGTGCCCTTCCTGTCCTTTTCTATTTAGATAGTTTGGGCCCCAGCGTTTGCTCATACAATTTTCTTTTTTTGTCAGTATTTCCTCTTGTCTAACCGCCATTACATGTTTGGGGGCTTTCTATTATCTTTGGGGTTCTGCTCCGGGGCAGATAGCTTTCCTATTTCTATCTTTAGGTGTAGTTAGTTTCTCAGGCTGTGACGAGGCGTCTAGGACCAACGTAGGAACGCTCCACGGCTGCCTCTAGTTGTGGTGGTTAGTCAGGGTACTGCAATTTCATAGATTCCAACTGCTCTGGTGTATTTCCTTTTTTACCTGCACTCCTCAGCTACCGTAACATAACACAAATCATAACAGCTGGCTCTAACGCTGAGTGAGCTGTCAATCAGTGCCTAGGGCACAGTTATAGTCGCTGCTCTCTATGCACTGAGTGGTGACTGAACCCTCACTGGCTCCTCGCCCATGACTAAGACTCGAACCCTGCTGGGAAGAATAATTCATTTCCTCCAGGCAGCGGGGCTCTGAGTTTGGATGCCGGGCAGGATCAGAACGCTATTAACCTACAGATTAACACCATATCTGCAGGTTAATAGCATTTTTTTTCACATGACGTGTTCCCTTTAATCAATATCTCACTAAGCACATGAACAATTTCCAAAATTTTGACAAGTCGGAGTTTCACAGCACAATTTTTAACCCCTAACATGAAAGTAAGGTCAGTAATATAATTTTCATTACAAAATCTTCAGTTTTACCCAACTTAGTTGATGCAAAAATGAATACATACCACATCAAAAAGTATGACCTACAAGATTCTTAAGGACAGCACCAAGTCTTCTAGGCATGGAATGAACAAGTTGACAGCATATGCATATTGCATCATCTAGCTTGCTCAACTTGTCTATTTTAGGTTTCTTCATAGGTGTTGAAGAGCGTGAGCAGCATATCTTGAAACCCCAGTTTGCTTGGAAATTTTTGCTTGGGAGAGACTCTTCTGATGCAGTATAACTACCTTGTATCTTGTTTCTTTCTTACTTTTGCCATTTTGAATGACCTGTGACATGAAACTGTCTTGGACAAGTTACCTCACCTTTATACCAGAAACTCATTATCACCTGTTTACTATTCACTCTCCAAAATTCCAGATTTTGTGCAAGTTAACCTAGAAGAACTGATTTTGTTTTGAAGGCAAAGGGCGGTCACACAAAATATTGATTTGGTTAAGATTTTTGAAAGATAGCGCATGCTGGTTGTTCTTTAAACTGCATTTCAAGTTTGGGTGTAATAAGCTTTCAATGCATGGGGGCGGGACTGTGGGTAGAATCTTCTGCTCCTTCCTGGCCCCTCTGCTTGTCCCTAGTGTCTATATCTTCCTCCTCCTTTAAAGATCGGGCTGGAACTTTTCGTGTCACGTGCAGCGCTTGCGCAGATGATCTCCCAGCAGCCGTCAGTAAAATGGTGCCAGTAGTGGCGTATGCATAGATTGATGTCCCAGCGGTCTTCAGTAAAGTGCCGCCATTGGCACTTAGAATCATAGAATCATAGAATGGTAGAGTTGGAAGGGACCTCCTGGGTCATCTGGTCCAACCCCCTGCTCAAAACAGGATTCTCTAAATCATCCCAGACAGATGTCTGTCCAGCCTCTGTTTGAAGACTTCCATTGAAGGAGAACTCACCACCTCTCGTGGCAGCCTGTTCCACTCCTTGATCACCCTAACTGTCAAAAGTTTTTTCTAATATCTAATCTGTGTCTCCTCCCATTCAGTTTCATCCCATTGCTTCTAGTCTTTCCTTGTGCAAATGAGAATAAAGATGATCCTTCTACAATGTGACAGCCCTTGAGATATTTGTAGACAGCTATTAAGTCTCCTCTCAGTCTTCATTTTTGCAAGCTAAACATTCCCAAATCCTGCAACCGTTCCTCATAGGACATGGTTTGCAGACCGGTCACCATTCTGGTGGCTCTTCTCTGAACTTGCTCCAGTTTGTTGATGTCTTTTTTAAAATGTGGTGCCCAAAACTGGACACAGTATTCCAGATGAGGTCTGACCAAAGAGGAGTAGAGGGCAATAATGACCTCACGTGATCTAGACTGTATGCTTCTGTTGATAGATCCTAGAATTGTATTTGCCTTTTTTGCTGCTGCATCACACTGTTGACTCATGTTCAGTCTGTGATCAATTAGTATACCCAAGTCTTTTTCACATGTGCTGTTACTTAGCCCTATTCCTCCCAGTTTGTATATGCTTTTTTCATTTTTATTGCCCAGATGTAGTACTTTGCATTTTTCCCTGTTAAAAACCATTCTGTTAGTTGCTGCCCACTGCTCCAGTTTATTTATATCTTTTTGAATCCTCTCTCTCTCTTCTCTAGTATTAGCTACCCCTCCTAGCTTTGTGTCATCAGCAAATTTGATCAGTTTACCCTCAATTCCTTCATTTAAATCATTGATAAAGATGTTGAACAATACAGGGCCCAAAACAGAGCCTTGTGGTACCCCACTTGAGACATTCTTCCAACTGGATGTGCAGCCATTTACGACCACTCTTTGAGTCCGATCACTAAGCCAGTTATGAATCCACCTAACAGTTGCCTTGTCCATTCCATACTTAGTCATTTTTTCAATAAGGATTGTGTGAGATACTTTGTCAAATGCTTTGCTGAAGTCAAGATATACTATATCTACAGCATTTCCCTGATCCACCCAGTCAGTGATTCTGTCATAGAAGGAAATTAAGTTAGTCTGACATGACTTATTAGTTACAAACCCATGCTGACTCTGTTTAATCACTTCATTCTTATGCAGGTACTTGCATACATGTTCTTTAATAATTTGTTCAAAGATCTTTCCTGGTATAGAAGTCAGACTCACCGGCCTGTAGTTCCCTGGGTCCACCTTCTTCCCCTTTTTGAAGATAGGAACAACATTTGCTCTTCTCCAGTCTTCTGGGACTTCACCTGTTCTCCAAGAATTTTCAAAGATTATGGACAGTGGTTCAAGAATTTCTTCTGCTATCTCCTTCAGTATTCTGGGGTGTAATTCATCTGGGCCTGGAGACTTGAATTCATTTAGGTTAGCTAAGTGTTTCCTCACTGTCTTTCTGTTTATAGATATCCTGGATTCTTCTATTCCTTTAATAGGACAGTGAAGATCAGTTGATGTTACATTTCCTTTCTGAGAGAAAACAGATGCAAAATAGGAATTTAAAAGTTCAGCCTTCTCAACATCCTGTCTTACCATTTCATCATTTTCATCCTGTAAAAATCCTATAGCATCTTTGACTTTTCTTTTACTTTTGATGTATCCCCAAAATCCTTTTTTGTTGCTTTTGACATCTCTTGCAAGCCTTAATTCATTGTCAGCTTTAGATAATCTGATTTGTGCCCTGCAGGTTCTGCAGATGGCATTATATTCTTCTTTAGATATGCCTCCCTCTTTCCATTTGATAAACATTTCTTTCTTCCTTTTTAGCATGTGTTTAAGTTCTGTGTTCATCCATCCTGGTTTCCTTAAATGCTTCCCATTCTTCCCTCTTTTTGGAATTGTTGACGATTGTGCTTTGAGAATCTCATTTTTCAAGATGTCCCATCCTTCCTGGACATTTTTGTCCTTAAGGATATCCTGCCATTGGATCCCTCCAATTCTCTTTCTGAGTCCCTTAAAATCTGCCTTTCTGAAATCTAATCTTGACGTCTGAGTCTTCACAGGTCTTCCTCCTCTTGTTATCCAAAATTCTAAAATAGCATGGTCACTACCTCCTAGGGTCCCAGCCACTCTTACCTCCTCAACCATTTCCTCCCTATTTATAAGGATTAGATCCAAGGTAGCAGTTCCTCTTGTTTTCTCCCCTACCTTTTGAAAGATAAAGTTGTCAGCAAGAGAGGATAAGAATTTCCTTGACCTGTTAGTTTTGCCTGAGAGAGATTCCCAACAAATGTCTGGATAGTTGAAATCTCCCATGACCACTATGTCATATTTTTTGGAGAACTTGGCCATTTGATGCATAAAGAGTTCATCCATATCTTCAGCTTGCATAGGTGGCCTGTAGTAAATGCCTACAATGGTGTCCTTTCTATTGTTCTGTCCTTGTATTCTTACCCAAACAGTTTCCACAGAACTACCAGTCTCTGAAGCATCAATCTCTGTGCAAATATATGCTTTTCTAACATACAATGCAACACCTCCTCCTCGTTTATCAAGTCTGTTTCTTGCAAATAAGTTGTATCCTTCTAGCCTTGTATTCCAATCATGTGTATCGTCCCACCAAGTTTCAGTGATTCCAATGACATCATACTTCTTCTCCTGCGTTAGTAGTTCCAATTCTCCTTGTTTGTTGCCCATGCTTTGTGCATTTGTATAAAACATTTTAGTTTGTGATTGGTTTCTCTTCCTCCAATATTTTTATTATTTAGATTGTTTTGTCTTCGTTCTTCCTTTCCACTTCTAATAGCCGAGTTCTCAATAGCATTTGTCAGGTGTATGGCTTTTTCTGGCGTTTTGCTTCCCTTCCCACATTGTTCTAGTTTAAAGCTCTCCTGATGAGTGTAGCAAGGCGACTTCCAAATACATGTTTTCCAGTCTTCGTAAGGTGCACCCATCTCTAGCAAGTAGTCCATCGTATAGGTAATTCACTCCGTGATCCAGAAATCCAAATCCTTGCTGACGGCACCATCGACGTAGCCAGTTGTTCACCTGCAGAATCTTATTCCACCTCCTTGTTCCATGGCCATCCACTGGGAGGATGGAAGAGAAGACCACCTGCGCACCCAGTTCTTTCACTTTCTTGCCTAAGTTTTCAAAGTCACTGCAGATGGTTTCCAGGTCACTTCTTGTGGTGTCATTTGTCCCCACATGTATTAGCAGGAATGGGTAGTCATCTTTAGGTCTGAAGAGTCCTGATATCCTGTCAGACACATCTTTAATTTTTGCACCTGGAAGACAGCACATTTCTCTTGAGGTTATATCCGGTCTGCAGATAGCAGCCTCTGTTCCTCTCAACAGGGAATCCCCCACGACCACAACTCTCCGTTTCTTCTTCACAACATTTTTCTTTCTCCATTCAGGAGGACTCTGAGGGCTTTCAAGGTTGTTTGTGGGCAAAGTCTTATCCTGATGTATTTCTTCATCATTCTCCTGTGTGAGAGCCTGGTACTGGTTCCTGAGCAGTATGGGTGCTGACTGCCTCACGATCCTCCTACTTCTCTGGGTCACATGCTTCCATTCCTCTGCTTCTTCAGGTGCTCTTCGAATTTCTTCTCTTTCTGCACCATGAAGAGATAATTCTGCTCTGTCTAAGAACTCTTCATCTTCCTTAATGATCTTCAATGTAGCTAACCTCTCTTCCAGATTCCGCAACTTTTCCTCCAACATGGACACAAGCTTGCATTTGTGGCATGTGAAATTTGGCTTTTCCACTGGTAAATCTGTGAACATGTAGCAAGAAATGCAACTCACCACATGGCTCCTGGCCTCTTCCATGCTCTTATTGTTAAAGAGATATCACAGCGGTGAAAAAAGTACCAAAATTCGCGCGCCACTAGGCGCGCGGCTTACCGATGTCCTCCTTTCAGCTGCAACAGCCAAAACCCAGTGTTCTTGGAGCTCGCGGAGACTCTTCACTTATCCCAGAATGAACTGGGAATATGCAAATGATCTCCTCAGGACTCCTCCCCTGGTTTACCGATGTCCTCCTTTCAGCTGCAACAGCCAAAACCCAGTGTTCTTGGAGCTCGCGGAGACTCTTCACTTATCCCAGAATGAACTGGGAATATGCAAATGATCTCCTCAGGACTCCTCCCCTGGTTTACCGATGTCCTCCTTTCAGCTGCAACAGCCAAAACCCAGTGTTCTTGGAGCTCGCGGAGACTCTTCACTTATCCCAGAATGAACTGGGAATATGCAAATGATCTCCTCAGGACTCCTCCCCTGGTTTACCGATGTCCTCCTTTCAGCTGCAACAGCCAAAACCCAGTGTTCTTGGAGCTCGCGGAGACTCTTCACTTATCCCAGAATGAACTGGGAATATGCAAATGATCTCCTCAGGACTCCTCCCCTGGTTTACCGATGTCCTCCTTTCAGCTGCAACAGCCAAAACCCAGTGTTCTTGGAGCTCGCGGAGACTCTTCACTTATCCCAGAATGAACTGGGAATATGCAAATGATCTCAGGACTCCTCCCCTGGTTTACCGATGTCCTCCTTTCAGCTGCAACAGCCAAAACCCAGTGTTCTTGGAGCTCGCGGAGACTCTTCACTTATCCCAGAATGAACTGGGAATATGCAAATGATCTCCTCAGGACTCCTCCCCTGGTTTACCGATGTCCTCCTTTCAGCTGCAACAGCCAAAACCCGGTGTTCTTGGAGCTCGCGGAGACTCTTCACTTATCCCAGAATGAAGTGGGAATATGCAAATGATCTCCTCAGGACTCCTCCCCTGGTTTACCGATGTCCTCCTTTCAGCTGCAACAGCCAAAACCCAGTGTTCTTGGAGCTCGCGGAGACTCTTCACTTATCCCAGAATGAACTGGGAATATGCAAATGATCTCCTCAGGACTCCTCCCCTGGTTTACCGATGTGCTCCTTTCAGCTGCAACAGCCAAAACCCAGTGTTCTTGGAGCTCGCGGAGACTCTTCACTTATCCCAGAATGAACAGGGAATATGCAAATGATCTCCTCAGGACTCCTCCCCTGGTTTACCGATGTCCTCCTTTCAGCTGCAACAGCCAAAACCCGGTGTTCTTGGAGCTCGCGGAGACTCTTCACTTATCCCAGAATGAACTGGGAATATGCAAATGATCTCCTCAGGACTCCTCCCCTGGGTTACCGATGTCCTCCTTTCAGCTGCAACAGCCAAAACCCGGTGTTCTTGGAGCTCGCGGAGACTCTTCACTTATCCCAGAATGAACTGGGAATATGCAAATGATCTCCTCAGGACTCCTCCCCTGGGTTACCGATGTCCTCCTTTCAGCTGCAACAGCCAAAACCCGGTGTTCTTGGAGCTCGCGGAGACTCTTCACTTATCCCAGAATGAACTGGGAATATGCAAATGATCTCCTCAGGACTCCTCCCCTGGTTTACCGATGTCCTCCTTTCAGCTGCAACAGCCAAAACCCGGTGTTCTTGGAGCTCACGGAGACTCTTCACTTATCCCAGAATGAACTGGGAATATGCAAATGATCTCCTCAGGACTCCTCCCCTGGTTTACCGATGTCCTCCTTTCAGCTGCAACAGCCAAAACCCAGTGTTCTTGGAGCTCGCGGAGACTCTTCACTTATCCCAGAATGAACTGGGAATATGCAAATGATCTCCTCAGGACTCCTCCCCTGGTTTACCGATGTCCTCCTTTCAGCTGCAACAGCCAAAACCCGGTGTTCTTGGAGCTCGCGGAGACTCTTCACTTATCCCAGAATGAACTGGGAATATGCAAATGATCTCCTCAGGACTCCTCCCCTGGTTTACCGATGTCCTCCTTTCAGCTGCAACAGCCAAAACCCAGTGTTCTTGGAGCTCACGGAGACTCTTCACTTATCCCAGAATGAACTGGGAATATGCAAATGATCTCCTCAGGACTCCTCCCCTGGTTTACCGATGTCCTCTTTTGAGCTGCAACAGCCAAAACCCGGTGTTCTTGGAGCTCACGGAGACTCTTCACTTATCCCAGAATGAAGTGGGAATATGCAAATGATCTCCTCAGGACTCCTCCCCTGGTTTACCGATGTCCTCTTTTCAGCTGCAACAGCCAAAACCCGGTGTTCTTGGAGCTCGCGGAGACTCTTCACTTATCCCAGAATGAACTGGGAATATGCAAATGATCTCCTCAGGACTCCTCCCCTGGTTTACCGATGTCCTCCTTTCAGCTGCAACAGCCAAAACCCAGTGTTCTTGGAGCTCACGGAGACTCTTCACTTATCCCAGAATGAACTGGGAATATGCAAATGATCTCCTCAGGACTCCTCCCTGGTTTACCGATGTCCTCTTTTCAGCTGCAACAGCCAAAACCCGGTGTTCTTGGAGCTCACGGAGACTCTTCACTTATCCCAGAATGAAGTGGGAATATGCAAATGATCTCCTCAGGACTCCTCCCCTGGTTTACCGATGTCCTCTTTTCAGCTGCAACAGCCAAAACCCGGTGTTCTTGGAGCTCGCGGAGACTCTTCACTTATCCCAGAATGAACTGGGAATATGCAAATGATCTCCTCAGGACTCCTCCCCTGGTTTACCGATGTCCTCCTTTCAGCTGCAACAGCCAAAACCCGGTGTTCTTGGAGCTCGCGGAGACTCTTCACTTATCCCAGAATGAACTGGGAATATGCAAATGATCTCCTCAGGACTCCTCCCCTGGTTTACCGATGTCCTCCTTTCAGCTGCAACAGCCAAAACCCAGTGTTCTTGGAGCTCGCGGAGACTCTTCACTTATCCCAGAATGAACTGGGAATATGCAAATGATCTCCTCAGGACTCCTCCTACTTGTGCAGTTTGACCTCCCAATGGTCCTCAGTAAAATGGCACTGGTGACTGTGTATGTGTAGATTGACCTCCCCGCCATCTTCAGTAAAGTGGCACCAAAAATGTATATCTTGGTTCAATGATAAGTCAAGGTCTCAATTGGCGCATGCGCTGCCACCAGCCCATTTTTACCAAAGACCGCTGTGAGACCATTCTGCACACACGCCACCCACTACGCAGATGGCGCTGGTGCAAATTTTAAAGCAATAGGAAAATACAGAACCAGAAACAGGCAGAGGGGTTGGGGCAGGATCTGAAGACCCTATACACAGTGCCTCCCCTATGCACAAAAATCTCATTACACCCAAACTTCAAATGTAGATTAAAGAACAACCATCTAGTGGATTTCTTCACTAAAGATATATATTTAATCTGTAAAACAGCACCTTTGTGACTATACCTTTACTTTAACATACAAAATCTTGATGACAGATTCTCTTTAAATTTCAACTTTGCTACATCTGTATGTAACAATATATTTTAGGACAGTAGTAAAAATTGGGTAAAATAACGGTATGCCCTTACTAAAATCTTCCCATATGTGGCTCTGCGCAATTTTCTACCCTTATTCTTCAAGCATTCTGTGCCATCCACCCAGCACTCTCATCTATAAGATGGCAGATGGAGGGCCATGTTACTAGATATGTTACTTAGCCGCCTCCATTGAAACACACTGCACCTTCCTCCTGCGCTTGCGCCATTGGGAATCTAGCACAGGTGCACTGCAAAGGTGCATTGTGTATCAATGCAGAAGGCTAAGTTATGTGAATAGTTACATGCCCCTTCAGGTTTGCCAAATAAAGGAGCGTTGCACCCCTTTCTGCCAGCTGACGGAATAGTACGTCAGCTGGCAGTATCCCCCGCTTTAAAAATAAAAAAAAAATAAAAAAAACATAAAAGTTTAAATCACCCCCCCTTTCGCCCCAATCAAAATAAAACAATAAAAAAAATCACATATACACATATTTGGTATCGCCGCGTTCAGAATCGCCCGATCTATCAATAAAAAAAGGATTAACCCAATCGCTAAACGCCGTAGTGAGAAAAAAAATCAAAACGCCAGAATTGCGTTTTTTTGGTCGCCACGAAATTGCATTAAGATGCAATAACGGGTGATCAAAAGAACGGATCTGCGCATAAATGGTATCCTTAAAAACATCTGCTCGGCACGCAAAAAATGATCCCTCACCCGGCCCCAGATCACGAAAAATGGAGACACTACGGGTCTCGTAAAATGGCACAATTTTTTTAAAAATTATTTTTAGCAAACTTTGGAATTATTTTTCCCCACTTGGATATAAGAGAACCTAGACATGTTTGGTGTCTATGAACTCGTAATGACCTGGAGAATCATACTTGCAGGTCAGTTTTAGTATTTAGTGAACCTAGCAAAAAAGCCAAGCAAAAAACAAGTGTGAGTGCACTTTTTTGCAATTTCACCGCACTTGGAATTTTTTTTCTTGTTTTTGAGTACACTGCATGGTAAAACCAATAGTGTTGTTCAAAGGTACAACTCGTCCCGCAAAAAATAAGCCCTCACATGGCCATATTGACGGAAAAATAAAAAAGTTATGGCTCTGGAAAGAAGGGGAGCGAAAAACTAAAGCACAAAACCGAAAAAAGCTCCGAGGGTTAAGAGGTTAAAATGGGTCAAAACTGTATACAGGAAAATAGAAGTAATGACATATTTATAACCATATTACACAATTTTTTTGTTAGGTTCTCATTGTAAAAACAATTCTCTGAGCTTCGTATGAAAGTGAGCGCATATGGAGGTACTTTAAGTCTCCGCTCTGCACAACCTATAGATAGCTGTACAGCACCATAATATGCTTGTGTTCATCAGGACAGTAAGTGGTTATAGAGATACAGCTGTTGGTAGCTGCGTTCTGTGCATTCCAGCTGGAGTCTCTCAGGTATTGTCTCTGCCTGGCAGTCTTTTCGTATGGTTCTCGGAATCCAGCTTGCCCTGCATCCGCAGAGCCCTTCTGAGACTTCCTTCTGAATACATTAATGAAGGCAGGTTTTTAATGTGATCCGATATGTGACCTAATTTAGAGAAAGAAAAAATACTGCACCAAAGGGAACTATACGCATGCAGAACCAGTCCTATTCTACACCTATTTATGTCTATTCTCCATTATACAATATTAGAATTTTGGGCATTTATAATTTTTCTCTCATTAAATATTTACATCTTATCATGTGTTTCACAGCAGTAATAACCCCACCGTATTATCATCATGGGAAAATGGTGCAATCCAAAGAGACAGATGATAAATTTTGCTAACATGCGGCCTGTGCTACTTTATAACTTCATTTTATACTTTCTTCTGCAAGCAATGGTTTAGATATTACCATCTTTGGAGATCTGTTGCCATTGGATAAAGTGCTATGATGCTGATTTT
>JARQOD010007204.1:0-39945 GCA_033576555.1 Oophaga sylvatica | reverse complement strand
TCTGGTTCCCTGTGATCCTACTCAAAAGGTTCCTTAGCTGAGGAGGGAGGTAGTAAAAGGGTTAGTGCGATTATTTTCGAACCATCTTCTTGTCTGCGTTCAGTCAGACGAGCATCAATACGGATACAATAGTTAATAAAGTAAACCTAACGCAGGGGGAGGGTCGGCCGAGCAAGTTCATCCTTAATCAGGGGAGACAACCCTTTCCGAAAAATAGTTTTTTAGCGAAGTGTCCCAAGTGGTATCAAGAGCCATCTCCTGAAACCAGGGCATTTTCGGCTACTGAACGCTTACCTTGGCGAAAAGTTAACATGGCTGCTTCAGCTGTTGCACCTCGTTGGGTCATCAAACACCTGCCCATGGCTGAAATAAAAGCATCAAGGTGATTCAAACAATCATCCTCAGTTCTCAATAAGAGGTTTGCCCCATAAAAGCCTTATTGGTAAGCAACATGATTATAGTAACACTTTGGATCGTTCAGTGGGAAATTGTGAAGCATGTGCAGGGGAAAAATAAATTGCATTGATTAATAAATCGCCTGAATTTCTCACGTTCACCCGCCAAACGAAAAGGGAGGTAATTTGGGGACCCCAGAACTTGGGGTTATGGGCAGGAGCCTGGCTCGTTCCTCTAGAGCCTAAATCCTGCTCGAAATTTCCTGGGTAGTCTGTCCAAACACTTGCAAATTATGTTATTTGAGGTCCTGTGGGCTTGCAAAACGGGTTTTAAAGTCTGTACATCTGAAAGGATTGTATCAGTCACTCCGCAAAGTTCCTTTATGCGGGCCTCCATCTTCCAGATTTTTTAAAAGGCAGAAGTGCTGGAAGGAGAAGAGGAAAAGGAAAAAAAACAAAAAAAAAAAAACAAAAAGTGTTTACCTGTTGGTAACACTCCAGAGTAAAATTTTAAGGAAGCGCTCACCTGGAATGGTTGTGAGAAGTCACAACCACTGTCATCACTTAAGGTTTTAAAACGGACATCTGATATCCACAGTCACAGCAGACACGGCTTTCCCAGACCCAGCAGACACTAAACATTGGCTCCTGAATCTTGTCATGTATAGTGTACAGTTCCTATAGCGTCTTGTGCTTGGGTGCGAGGAAAACACAGGAGACATAGGTTGAAATGAAATGACTTGTATTACTTCATACAAGCATGCTGAAAAGTTCACACAGTTTGCAGGAACAGCGACAGGAGACACAGCAGGCCAGAGTAACTTCAAGCACTACAATAAATCTCCAAAGCAGGTTCAGGATCTCTTCTCTGTACCGTAATTCCTCTGCAAACATGGATTCACCAAACAGCAGGTTTCCAGAGTCCAAAAGTGTTCCAAGGTTCCTCAGTAGGGAATAGTTGGAGTACAAGTCCAAGGCTTCCAGGAGTCAGGTCACAGACTGACTGAGGCTTGATTCAGGAGCACTGATTGTTCAGCTGAGGCTGCTTAAGAAGCAAGAGGGAAGAATCAGGGCGGGAACATGAAAACTGAAACTCCATATTAACTGAGGGCAAGAGCTGCAGAAAGATAGAAAGCAAAATGGCCGACGGAAAACTGAGTTTCAAGGAACATGTCAACAGAGACAAAGAACCTTACACGTCCCTACTTGTTACCTATAACTGCCCTGGCTAGTGCACTGGCCGGCAAGGAGCACTAGCCTCACTTCTGCAGGTAATAAACACAGGGGAAGTGACAGACACCAATGGGAAAAGGCAACAAAGCACCACACTTAGCTTTCTCTGCTGCAAAGCACCGCACAGCATATTAAAGGCACCAGAAAAGCGAAGTCAGTAGAAGCATCACTGCACCCAGAGAGCTCCTTACTCCAGATTGGTGACTGCAGATTGCTCTAACGCCGACATTCAGCTGATGCATCAGGTGACATTTTAAAGGATGGTGGGAGTAGTAATCACCTGCATCAGCTGACCCAGCAGAGATGCAGTAACACCAGATTGTCGGCGGGGGAAAAACTGATTTAACCTCTGATAGTCCAAAAGGAAAAAAGTTTTAATTTAGTGGAACCAGAGCTGCCACAAATCCAAAAATCGATTGTGAAAGTAGGAATTTAATGAATGTGCACAGTCAGCAGGTGTCATGCACCTGTAATAATCTAATGAATGTGCACGATCAGCAGGTATCATGGACCTGTAGTAATCTAATGAATGTGCATGATCAGCAGGTACCATGCACCTGTAGAAATGTAATAAATGTGCATGATCAGCAGGTATCATGCACCTGTAATTAATGAATGTGCACGATCAGCAGGTATCATGGACCTGTAGTAATCTAATGAATGTGCACGATCAGCAGGTATCATGCACCTGTAATAATCTAATGAATGTGCACGATCAGCAGGTATCATGTACCTGTAGTAATCTAATGAATGTGCACGATCAGCAGGTATCATGCACCTGTAGTAATCTAATGAATGTGCACGATCAGCAGGTACCATGCACCTGTAGAAATGTAATAAATGTTCACGATCAGCAGGTATCATGCCCCTGTAATTAATGAATGTGCACGATCAGCAGGTACCATGCACCTGTAGAAATGTAATAAATGTTCATGATCAGCAGGTATCATGCACCTGTAATTAATGAATGTGCACGATCATCAGGAACCATGCACCTGTAGTGATCTAATGCATACCTCCCAACCGTCCCAAATTGAGTGGGACAGTCCTGATTGTGACCCTGCCATACGCTGTCCCGTTCGGGACAGTGACACTATGCGTCCTGCAGTGAGAGAAGCCACCACGCCCCCCCATGCACCCAATCCTCGTCCTCCCAGCTCTCCACATCAGCTTCTTACAGCAGAGCAATGACGTTGCTGTGCTGTCCTCTTATGTGCCAGCAGGACCTGTGATGAGGTCACAGGAGGGGAGGAGTTAGGTGTCACATGGTCAGGCTCGTCAGTGTATGCAGGTCTCTGCTTGTTAGGGTCTGCGGAACGCACCTAATAGATATATTAGAGAGGTGTGTTCACAGCCCGGGGTCCAACGTGCAGGCGAAGCCCGCTGCTAGTAAGATGGCGAAAGTAGCGAACTCTGTTATCTCGCAGAGTCGCTAATATAAACGCCGTAGCGCGCTGTGGCAGTAAGTGCGAACTCTGTTAATCCCCAGAGCCGCTAACGGGAATGCCACAGCGCTAAATGGCGATAGGTGCGAACTCACTTAGCTTCAGTCAGCCGCAAAGTAAAACGCTAGGGCGCTGAACCAGCGTCATAAAGCGAACCCTGTTGCGTCACAGAGCCGCTGAGAAAAGAACTGCGTCCTGTTAACACCACAGGGATACACAGATAACTGCTGTGCGGATGTTGGCATTAAGACCCCTGTAGTCAATACATGGACGTAATTCTCCGTTCTTCTTTTGCACAAAGAAGAACCCCGCCCCTGCTGGTGACACCGACTTCCTAATGAAACCTCTTGCCAGATTCTCCTGAATATACTGGGACATGACCTCCGTCTCAGGAAGCGAGAGGGGGTAGACTCTCCCCCGAGGAGGTTCTGCTCCAGGCAAAAGATCAATAGGACAGTCGTAGGGGCGATGAGGTGGAACAGTCTCCGCCGCCTTCTTGGAGAAAACATCTGCATATGACCAATAACACTGAGGAAGAGAAGTGAGATCTATGGGTATCTCTGTGGTGGTGACCTGAACGCACTCCCTGACACACCTGCCTCTACATCAGTGTTTCTCAACTCCAGTCCTCAGGACCCACCAACAGGTCATGTTTTCAGGATTTCCTTGGAATAAATGCTTGAGCAGGTGATAAAACTATCACCTGTGCAATACTATCACCTTTGCAATACTAAGGAAATCCTGAAAACATGACCTGTTGGTGGGTCCTAAGGACTGGAGTTGAGAAACACTGCTCTACATGAATCACCCCAACCCAGTATCCTCCCAGAGGACCACTCAATATGGGGAGAGTGGTAACGGAGCCAAGGTACTCAAAGCAACACCTCGTCTATTCCCTCGGGCAGGACAAGAAAAGAAATACTCTCCTGATAGGAAGGGGACATAGATAAAGTGAGAGGGATCGTCTGGTGGGTGATTTGTGAGGGCAGAGTTGATCCATTCACTACTCGCACAGTCACCGGTTTGGCGAGCATCACCAGAGGTATAGCGTGGCGGAGAGCAAATGCAGAGGACATGAAATTCCCCTCGGCTCCAGAATCCACACAGAGCTCTGCGGTGAGCGTGGATGGACCTACAGTAATTGTCCCCTTAAAGGACAACTTGGTGGAAAATGCCTCAGTGTCTAGTGAACCTCCTCCCAAGGTCACTTGACGCGACCGTTTTCCCGACCGCTGTGGACATTTGTTGACATAATGTCCTAACTGCTGGCAGATGTTACAGACCACGGGTACTCGAGTGGCCCGGGACTTAGGTCCTGCTCGAGAAACCTCCATGGCCTCATGGGAGTCGGGCGCCTGGCTGGAAGATTCTAGAGGTCTGGCGAAGGTGGGAGCCAGCCGAAACCTCTGCCTACACTGGGACCACTCCAACCTCCGCTCGTGAAAACGGAGGTCGATGCGGGTAGATATGGCGATAAGCTTCTCCAGTGTGGCGGGAATCTCCCTGGTAGCCAAGGCGTCTTTCACATGGCCCGCTAGTCCTCTCCAAAACACGGGAATGAGGACTTTATCCGGCCAGTCCAACTCCGAGGACAGAGTCCGAAATTGGACAGCAAAACAGCTGACCAAGGACGAACCCTGTGAACTTGCCAGAAGTTGGAGCGCCGCATTGTGGGTAACCTGAGGTCATAGAAAGACCTTTTTTAGAGCCTCCAGAAAACGAGGAGCACTCCGCACCACACGGTCGTCACGCTCCCACAGCGGGGTGGCCCACTCCAACGCTCTGCCCGACAGAAGAAATATTACAAAGCCCACTTGTGCCCGATCCGTGGGGAAACGTGCAGCCAGAAGCTCGAGTTGTATAGAGCACTGACTCACGAATCCCTGACATTGCTTGCTGTCACCAGCAAACTTGTCTGGAAGCGGGAGGTGGGATATTGTGGGGGCAGAGGTGGCAGTGGACACACTGGCTTTAGCCACGCTAGCAGCCTGAACAGCGACTGTGGTAACATCCACAGCTGAGGTTGTGCGCTCAAGAGCCGCCAACCTACCCTCCAGCTGCTGGATGTCCCGCAGTAGACGCTGGTCATCCGCCATTTTACTAGCCAGACCCTGGCGCTAGTATTATGTTAGGGTCTGCGGAATGCACCTAATAGATATATTAGAGAGGTGCGTTCGCAGCCCGGGGTCCACCGTGCAGGCGAAGCCCGCTGCTAGTAAGATGGCGAAAGTAGCGAACTCTGTTATCCCACAGAGTCGCTAAAATAAACGCCGTAGCGCGCTGTGGCAGTAAGTGCAAACTCTGCTAATCCCCAGAGCCGCTAACGGGAATGCCACAGCGCTATATGGCGATAGGTGCGAACTCACTTAGCTTCAGTGAGCCCCAAAGTAAAACGCTAGGGCGCTGAACCAGCGTTATAAAGCGAACCCTGTTGCGTCACAGAGCCGCTGAGAAAAAGACTGTGTCCTGTTAACACCACAGGGATACACAGATAACTGCTGTGCGGATAGCAGTCCGTGATCATGCAGACAGCAACTCAATCAAGCAATCTCCTCACCGGAGAAGCCGGTATTCTAGGGGCTTATTTCAGCCAAGCCCTAACCACTTGCACTCAAATCTCCTCACCGGAGGTGCCGGTATTCTAGGGGCTTATTTCAGCCGAGCCCTAACCACATGCGTGCATGATCACACTGGCGCAAAGCACATAATGCAATTGATACTAGCGCATGGCGGCCCAGCCATGCCACCCTTTTATATTAACAGCTACAGGACCTGCCAGAAGCAAGGACCAATGAAATTGTTCCAGAACACCAGTAGTCACAGAACCTTCCTGGTGGACCAATAGGAGCTGTTGCAGTACCTGAGCATGTGACCCTGATCTCCAATGAGAGATCTCATCCTGGGCATGCTCAGAAGGGGAAAACAAGGACTTTGTCCTAAAGACGTCTGCTTGCCGCTAACCTGTACTGGCCACAATAGCCGAGCCTGGAGAGACAGCAGTAATCCTCTGCACACTGTTAGACTGGGCGAGACGCTGGGACCGACGTCTAAGCTGAGCAGAGTCCACTGTGGCAGGAGACGAATGGGAGACCGCAGCCGGAATGGCTCGAGATTCCCCTTGTGAAGAAGCGGGAACTCGACCCCTAACACTGCTGTGCTGGTTGTCATGGTGCTGGATGAGGGTAAGTTTATGTGCGGGGTCAGGAGGGGTTTACAGTGTGGATGTAGCAGAGCTGTGTGTGTGCGAGGTGTACGGAGCGGAGCTGTGTGTGTACGGAGCGGAGCCGTGTGTGTACGATGTGTATGGAGTGGAGCCGTGTGTGTGTGAGGTGTACGGAGCGGAGCCGTGTGTGCGAGGTATACGGAGCAGAGCCATGTGTGTATGAGGTGTACAGAGCGGAGCCGTGTGCGAGGTGTACGGAGCGGAGCCATGTGTGTACGAGGTTTATGGAGCGGAGCCGTGTGTGTACTAGGTGTACATAGCAGATCCGTGTGTACGAGGTGTACGGAGCTGAGCCATGTGTGTGAGGTATACGGAGTGGAGCCGTGTGTGTACGATGTGTACAGAGCGGAGCCGTGTGTGTGCAAGGTGTACGGAGTGGAGCCGTGTGTGTCCGAGGTGTACGGAGCAGAGCCGTGTGTGTACGAGGTGTAAAGAGAGGAGCCGTGTGTGTGCGAGGTGTGCGGAGCGAAGCTGTGTGTGTACGAGGTGGATGGAGCAGTGCTGTGTGTACGGGGCGTACGAAACGGAGCACTGTGTATGGATCTGAGCCACTCAGCTCCGTACACTTCGTACACTCAGGGCTCCGTGCTTGAGCCGTCTGTGTACGGAGCAGAGTCATGTGTGTACCGGGTGTATGGAGTGGAAACGCGTGTGTATGGAGCAGAGCTGTGTGTATGGAGCAGAGCTGTGTGTGCGAGGTGTACGGAGCAGAGCCGTGTGTGTTCGAGGTGTACTGAGCGGAGCTGTGTGTGTGCGAGGTGTACGGAACAGAGCCATGTGTGTACCGGGTGTACGGAGTGGAAACGCGTGTGTATGGAGCAGAGCCATGTGTGTTCGAGGTGTACAGAGCGGAGCCGTGTGTGCGAGGTATACAGAGCAGAGCCGTGTGTGTATGAGGTGTACAGAGCGGAGCCATGTGTGCGAGGTGTACGGAGCGGAGCCGTGTGTGTGTACGAGGTGGATGTAGCAGTGCTGTGTGTGTATGGGGCGAACGAAAATGAGCGCTGTGTGTACGAAGTGTACGGAGCTGAGCCGCTCAGCTCCGTACACTTTGTACACACAGGGCTCCGTGCTTGAGCCGTGTGTGTGCGGAGCAGAGCCATGTGTGTACAGGGTGTACAGAGTGGAAACGTGTGTGTATGGAGCGGAGCCGTGTGTTTACGAGGTGGATGTAGCAGTGCTGTGTGTTTACGGGGCGTACGAAACAGAGCCCTGTGTGTATGGAGCGGAGCAGAGCCATGTGTGTACGGGGTGTACGTAGTGGAAACACGTGTGTATGGTGCAAAGCCACATGTGTACAAGGTTTACGAAGCGGAACCGCATGTGTACGAGGTGTACAGAGCGTGGCTGCATGTGTACGAGGTTTACGGAGTGGAGCCGTGTGTGCGCGAGGTGTACAGAGCGGAGCCGCATGTGTACGAGGTTTACGGAGTGAAGCCGTGTGTGTACTGAGTGGAGCCGAGTGTGCGCGAGGTGTACGGAGCGGAAGCGTGTGTGTACAAGGCATACATAGCAGTACCGTGTGTGTATGAGGTGTGCAGAGTCGTGCGTGTACAAGGTGTATGGTGGGGAGCATTCATACCTCCCAACCATCCCAGATCAAGCAGGATAGTCCAGATTTTGAGAGTCTGCCCACTGTCCCGGCCGGGAGCTTACTTTTCCCATGGACACAGAAGTACACGGCGGAGCTCCGAGGAGCACTTTAAAATTCGCACGTGATGTTCCACCAGAAGGGACGTGCTAGAAGCTGACCAGAAATGAGGTAATTTCCGGAGGAGATTGTGACGGAACCTGTTGTGAACGTATTGGAGATGACTTCGGAGCTGAAGCTCCCTCTCGTGGTTGCTGAGGGTTTTGAACCTATGTTGAACACCAAGAGTCCTACACCTGCAGTTGATGAGTGGTTGTCAGGTGATACTGACTGGCCTGATATAAGTGAGCTGACCTCCCATGATCCTCGCCGGTGATCAATTGTTCTTCCTGGTCTAGGTTGGAATTCAGCTTGCTTTTCTGCTGTCTCCTGCTTGCATTCAGATAAGTCTCTTTCAGTTTTTTTTTTTGCTGTGGTTTGAATTCCTTGCTTTTTGCTGCATTGCTTTTTGTCTTCAGCCGGGACCCCTTTGGGGGGCTTTGGCTGGTCTTGGTTCGTTTTTTGTATTTGTTCATTTGCTCAGTTCTTGTGATATTTTACTGCTGGGTTGCTACATGTCCACACCAGAGATCTGATATAGGTGGTCGAGACCGTGTGGTCTCAGTATTTTTTTGGATTCAGATGTGTTGGAGTTTTTCCTAGGGTTTTTTGGGTTGCAGACAGTATTCTCTCCTTTGCTGTCCTAGCTAGACAGTTTTGGGCCCCAGCGTTTGCTCAATCTATTTTCTGTCTGTGTTCTTATTTTCATCTTGTCTAACTGCCATTATGTCTGGGGGCTTGCTATTCTTTTGGGGTCTACTCCGGGGCAGTTAGCTTTCCTCTTTCCATCTTCAGGGATAGCTATCTCTCCGGCTGTGACGAGGCGTCTAGGGCACCGTAGGAACGTCCCACGGCTACTTCTAGTTGTGCGGTTAGTTTAGGGGTCTGCAACCTATTAGTGTTGTGAATGGGTTTAAGATGAGTTCTGAGCAGAGGCTCCCTCTGGTGGTTACAAGCGGTACTAGTGAGGATTGTGAGGACTGGGAATCAGGTGTTACTGATTGGTCTTATATAAGGGAGTCATTTTCCCATCAGGGTTGCCGGTGATCAATTGTTCTGGTCTGAATCCTTCTTTCCAGTTTCCCTTGTAGCCTGCTGTGTCGTGTCTGCATCTCCTGCTATCAGATAAGACAATTTCTTATTTTGTGTTTTTGCTATATTTTTGCATTTTGTCCTGCACTTCTGTGGGGGCCTTCAGGGTCCCCTCCGGGGGCTTTTGCCCTCTCAGTTTAGTCCAGCCACTGTGTTTTGTATTTTTGCTATTTCCAGTTTTTTTTCAGTGGCTGCTGTTTTGTTTTTGTTACACCAGAGAACTAATTTAGGTGGTAGAGGTCGTGTGATCTCAGGTGATTTTGAAATTAGTAGAGTTGGTGTTTTTTCAGGGTTTTCTGAGATTGCAGTAAGTACCCTTCCTATCCTTTTCTATTTAGATAGTTTGGGCCCCAGCGTTTGCTCATACTATTTTCTTTCTGTGTCAGTATTTCCTCTTGTCTAACCGCCATTACATGTTTGGGGGCTTTCTATTATCTTTGGGGTTCTGCTCCGGGGCAGATAGCTTTCCTATTTCTATCTTTAGGTGTAGTTAGTTTCTCAGGCTGTGACGAGGCGTCTAGGACCAACGTAGGAACGCTCCACGGCTGCCTCTAGTTGCGGTGGTTAGTCAGGGTACTGCAATCTCATAGATTCCAACTGCTCTGGTGTATTTCCTTTTTTACCTGCACTCCTCAGCTACCGTAACATAACATATTAGTGTCCAACCTCTCTGGTGTTAGGCTGCCTATGTGGTTTTTTGCTCCTGCCTCCTCAGCTACCTAAACATAACAGGAACCATGGAAGCACTTCAGGGAATGCTTCAGATCCATCACTGTGTCCTCCGACAGTGCGGACAGCGGGATCGCCTTGGACTCGGGGATATTGGCCATGTGAGCAGATCATGATATGTCCTGCATCAGGAGGCTCAGGTGGGCACTACATTGGGAGCCAAGCTGCTATAGTATCTTTATAGAATCTTTCTTTCTTTCTCCCTCTGTTTCTTTCTCTCTCTTCTTTCTTTCTCTCTCTGTTCTTTTTTTCTCTCGCTGTTCTTCCTTTCTCTCTCTGTTCTTTCTTTCCCCTTTCATTCCCATCTGTCTTTCTCTCTCCCTCTCTTTTATTTCTTTCTTTCCCCTCTTTCTTTTTTTCTCTCTCTGTTCTTTTTTTCTGTCCACTTTCTCTCTCTGCTCTTTATTTCTCCTCGTTCTTTCTTTCTCTTTTTTCCCCTTTCTTTCTCTCTAATCTTTCTTTCTCTCTCTGTTCTTTCTTTCTCTCTGTTCTTCCTTTTTCTCTCTGTTCGTTCTTTCTTTCTCTGTTCTTTCTTTCCCCTCTTTCTCTCTCTCTCTGTTCTTTCTTTCTCTCTGTTCTTTCTTTCCCATATTTCTTTCTCTCTATTTCCTTTATCTCTCTATTCTTTCCCCTCTTTCTTTCTCTCTCTGTTCTTTCTTTCTTTACCCTCTTTCTTTTTTCTCTCTTTCTGTTCTTTTGTTCTGTCCCCTCTTTCTCTCTGTTTCTTTCTTTCTTTATTTCTTTCTCTCTCTGTTCTTTCTTTCCCATCTTTCTTTCTTTCTCTCTGTTCTTTCTTTCCCATCTTTCTTTCTTTTCCCTCTTTCTTTCTCTCTCTGTTCTTTCTTTCCCATCTTTCTTTCTTTCTCTCTGTTCTTTCTTTCCCATCTTTCTTTCTTTTCCCTCTTTCTTTCTCTCTCTGTTCTTTCTTTCCCATCTTTCTTTCTTTCTCTCTCTGTTCTTTCTTTCCCCCTTTCTTTCTTTCTTTCTTTCTTTTTCTTTCTCTTTCTTTCTCTCTGTTCTTTCTTTCCCTCTTTTTTTTCTCTCTCTGTTCTTTTTTCTGTCTCCTCTTTCTTTCTCTCTGTTCTTTCTCTCTTCTTTCTTCTTCTGTTTCTTTCTTTCTTCTTCTTTCTTTCTTTCTCTTTCTTTCTTTCTTTCTTCTTCTTTTTCTCTCTCTGTTTCTTTCTTTCTTTCTTTCTCTCTCTGTTTCTTTTTTCTCATCTCTGTTCTTATTTCCTCAGAACCAGTACTAGTGTGCCCACAGTACCACCACTGTGCCATATGAGCATGATCCATAATGCACCACTGTGCCCTCAGTACCAGTCAGTGTGATCAGCAGTGCTAAATGGGTGTGGCTGGGGCGTGGACGTGGGTGTGATTAGTCGTGAAATGGGTGTGGCCAGGGCGTGGCCTAAAATTTGCCACGCCGTTTGTAGTGATCTAATGACTGTGCATCAGCAGGTATCATACACCTGTAATAATCTAATGAATGTGCATGATCAGCAGGTATCATGCACCTGTAATGAGCTAATGAATTTGCACAATCAGCAGGTATCATGCACCTGTAATAATCCAATGAATGTGCACGATCAGCAGGTATCATGCACCTGTAATAATCTAATGAATGTGCACGATCAGCAGGTACCATGCACCTGTAGTGATCTAATGAATTTGCACAATCAGCAGGTATCATGCACCTGTAGTGATCTAATGAATATGCACGATCATCAGGAATCATGCACCTGTAATAATCTAATGAATGTGCATGATCAGCAGGTGTCATGCACCTGTAGTGATCTAATGTATGTGCACGATCAGCTGGTATCGTGCACCTGTAATGAGCTAATGAATTTGCACAATCAGCAGGTATCATGCACCTGTAATAATCTAATGAATGTGCACGATCTGCAGGTACCATGCACCTGTAGTGATCTAATGAATATGCACGATCATCAGGAATCATGCACCTGTAATAATCTAATGAATGTGCACGATCAGTAGGTGTCATGCACCTGTAGTGATCTAATGAATTTGCACAATCAGCAGGTATCATGCACCTGTAATAATCCAATGAATGTGCACGATCAGCAGGTATCATGCACCTGTAATAATCTAATGAATGTGCACGATCAACAGGTACCATGCACCTGTAGTGATCTAATGAATTTGCACAATCAGCAGGTATCATGCACCTGTAGTGATCTAATGAATATGCACGATCATCAGGAATCATGCACTTGTAATAATCTAATGAATGTGCATGATCAGCAGGTGTCATGCACCTGTAGTGATCTAATGTATGTGCACGATCAGCTGGTATCGTGCACCTGTAATGAGCTAATGAATTTGCACAATCAGCAGGTATCATGCACCTGTAATAATCCAATGAATGTGCACGATCTGCAGGTACCATGCACCTGTAGTGATCTAATGAGTATGCACGATCATCAGGAATCATGCACCTGTAATAATCTAATGAATGTGCACGATCAGTAGGTGTCATGCACCTGTAGTGATCTAATGAATTTGCACAATCAGCAGGTATCATGCACCTGTGTTATGATTTGGTAGCTGAGGAGAGCAGGCAAAAACGTCAATACACCAGAGAGGTTGGAATCTACTGGATTGCAGTACCCTGACTAACCACCACAACTAAAGGCAGCCGTGGAGCGTTCCTACGTTGGTCCTAGACGCCTCGTCACAGCCTGAGAGGTTAACTACACCTAAAGATAGAAAGAGGAAAGCTATCTGCCCCGGAGCAGATCCCCAAAGAATATAGGAAGCCCCCAAACATGTAATGGCGGTTAGACAAGAGGAAAATACAGACACAGACAGAAAATAGTATGAGCAAACGTTGGGGCCCAAACTACCTGGACAGAAAAGGATAGGAAGGACACTTACTGCAATCCAAAAAACCCTAAAAAATACCAACTCTACTAATTGCAAAAACACCTGAGATCACACGACCTCTACCACCTAAATTAGTTCTCTGGTGTCACAAAACTAAGCCGCAGCCACTGAAAAAACTGGAAAAGACAAATGAACAAATAACAGTGGCTCAGATAAACTGAGAGGAGCACAAGCCCCCGGAGGGGACCTGGCTGACCTCCACAGAAGTGCAGAGAACAATGCAAAAAGCAAGCACAAAAATAAAAGCAGAAAATATCTTATCTGATAGCAGAAGATGCAGGAAAGACTCAGCAAGCTTCCAAGTGAACCAGGAACCACAGTTGAGACAAGAACAATTGATCACTGGCAACCATGATGGGAGGGAACCTCCCTTATATAAGACCAGTCTGTAACTCCTGATTGCCAATCCTCATTGAATGGTTCAGTACTGTTTGTAACCACCAGAGGGAGCTTCTGCTCAGAATTCATTTCTAACACATTCACAACACACCTGTAGTAATCTAATGAATGTGCATGATCAGCAGGTGTCATACACCTGTAGTAATCTAATGAATGTGCATGATCAGCAGGTATCATGCACCTGTAATTGTGATGATATTGCAAGCTTCATGTCTTGTGCTGTTGCTAGAACTACAACCCCCTTCCCCCCCCTGTCAGCCTGCACTCAGGCAGTGTAATGTGAGCTGCCAGTGCTGGAAGTTTTCCCGCTTCACCGCAGGGGTCCTGCATTGTCCGAACACGTGCTTTCTTCCTATAGCAGCCATGATGGAGTAATTCATTCTTTTTTGGAATAACACGGTGGGAGCATTCGCTAGAAACACGAAAGTTACTGTGTTGAACCATGCGCCGATGGGCATCGTTCCCGTGGTACGGTAACCCGAACTCCAACAGACCCGAGAAATAGGATTCTCGGGTGCCCATGAACTAGTCACCCAAGTGTGGGTCATTGAAACCGTTCATTTCAGAGTGCAGATCATTGATAGGTCTGCCGTTATTCTGACTAGAGTTCACAGGCGAGTTATGAACCTTATGATATCGCAGAGCTCAAACCATAGCTTGCAGCCAGGGGAGGTGGCCAGAGGACCAGCCTTTTTGTGAGGTCAGAAGCTGACATGCATAAGTCTTACAGTGAAGTTCCTTAAGAGTTTTTTCTGCTGGAGTGCTGAGTAAGAGATCTCCCAATGAACTATGACGTTGGCTCCTCCCCAGCCTGGTTGCTGTATGATCTAACACCATGTGAGTGATTTCATCTAATCTTATTATATGCATCTACATAACATATTGTCTCAGTTTTTCATCTTTTTTATATTGTATAAGCATTGCCTGTTTTAAGGAATAAACCTATAAATTTATTAGTTTGTTTCTCCTGCTCTATAAACGAATTTTCACGTGCCTGACGTACTACGCTACTGTTTTGGGGTTGCTACGGACCCTCTTGATAAATTGTGTATTAAGTCAAACCCGTAGCTGGTGGCAGCTAAAGGAAAGGGGTGTAAAGTGTTAGTCTATTGGGTGGCGCTGGCAGTGACGGAACGGGTCTTATAAGGGTATTGCCTGGCTGCAGCCAGGAGTAATTATAATTCCCTCACTGCAGCGTGCCCAATAGCCAGCACACATCCAAGTGACCCGTCTGGCGACTAATTATCCTAGGTGCAGTTCCCTGACTGACCTGAGGGTAAGGGGGGCGCCAGAGAGCTGCAAGTTCCTAAGTGGAAGTGGGATAATTAAAAATCCCTGCAGTTTACTGGGTCGGACGGCAGCAGCCGTCGTGTGTGTGCACGTTCCATCACATGTGGTGGCAGCGGTGGGATCACAAGCCGTGACCCCCGGGCTACCGTGTGGCGGACTGTGTGCCCGTTCATCACATATTGGTGGCAGCGGTGGGATCACGAGCCGTGACCCCCGGGCTACCGTGTGGCGGACTGTGTGCCCGTTCATCACATACTGGTGGCACAGCGGTGGGATTATAGAGCATTAGTGATCTGGTTTGAGCAATCATTCCATTCACTAAAAAACTTGCACGGTTCTTCAGCGACCCTGCAGCTAAAGTTTTGGAGAACAGACTCAGTGTTTATTAGTCCTGAGACAATTGTGTGTACTTGCGGTTACCCCTCCCTTCTCTTTGTTTTTCTATCCTATCTTTTATTTGGCAACCATGGCTACCATAGGAGCAAGTTGGTTCGACAAGCAGAGCAAGGACACCTTGTGGGAATCTGCAAGTACCATGGCCTTGTCCACACGAACCGAACCAAAGGCCAACTGGTCCAGGCCCTGAAGGAGCTGGGCGAGCATCGGAGCGTGGCGGGCGCAGGAGCAGAGGCCCAACCCCTGACTGCTTACACCCAGAGAGAGGTGGACCCTTACCTGCGGGCGGCCCTGGAGGGACTCACCGCTGACAACCGGGAAGAACGCCTGAGGCTGATCCAGCAAGCTCAAGAGAGAGCCGACCAGCGAGAGGCCAAACAGCGAGAGGCTGAGAGAGCCGAGCGCCAAGCCCATGGAGGCCGAGCGGGAGGCTGAGAGAGCCGAGCGGGAAGCTCAGAGAGCCCATGAACTGGAGCTGCTCAGACAAGGGGCAATGCCCTCCACAGCCCAGAGCGGTACACCCAGCAGCTCTCAGAGTCCCAAGCCCCGGCCGGAGCACTTTCCCGTGCTGGAAAAGGAAGGAGACTTGGACACTTTTCTGCGGGCCTTTGAGAAAGTCTGCAGACAGTACCGGCTGCCTTCCGACCAATGGGCCAGGTACTTGACCCCCGGGCTAAAGGGCAAAGCTTTGGAGGTGTTCGCTTCCCTCGCGCCAGATCAAGACAGTGACTATGAGGCCATCAAGCAGGCCCTGATTGCCAAGTACCAGCTAACTCCTGAGGTATACCGAAAGAAGTTCCGGAACCTCCAACGTGGCCCACACGACAGTTATAGCGATGTGGTGCAAGGACTCCGGAACCACTTTGACCAGTGGATCCATGGACTGTCAGTTGACACCTATGAGGAGCTGAAAGACCTGATGATCAAAGACCAGTTCCTGCATCTGTGCCCAGCTGAGGTCCGACAGTTCATCCTGGACCGAGAACCAGAGGACGCGGTCACAACAGCCCGGATCGCCGACAGCTATGAGGCCAACCGGAAACCCGAGGTGCGGAAGGCCGTCACCACCCGTTGGGGAGGGGGTAAGCCTGCAACCAACCCCAGTGCCCCTGCCAGTCGTCCCTCTGGAGGCACTATCCCCTTTGCCAGCGGCAGGCCTACATCAGACCCCCGCCAGTGTTTCTCCTGTAAAAGGACTGGTCACATCAGCGCCACCTGTCCGGAGAGGCAGAAGAACCCCCCAGCCAAGGCCTCCGGGCCCAACGCCTCTGTTCTTTTGGTGGGTGGTGTGGTGGGGAGGGTTGATGACAACGTGCAGCCCGTCCGCGTGGGGGCCCGTCTTGCTACAGGCCTCAAGGACACCGGGGCTGAGCGAACCCTCATCCGACCCGAACAGGCGGCCCCTGAAGAGTTGATTCCGGGGAAAACCCTAACTGTCACAGGGATTGGGGTGTCCACTACCCCTTGCCGATAGCCCGAGTTTTCATTGACTGGGGTACCGGGAGCGGGGTGAAGGAAGTGGGGGTGTCCGAAAACCTGCCCACTGATGTTTTATTGGGGACTGATCTGGGAAGGATGGTGGCGTACTATGTCCCTGACACCCCTTCCCAATCTGATGATAAGGTTAACGTTAACCATGATGTTGATGTTGATGATGATGGGAAACTGATTGTGTTACCTGCTAATGCTTTGCGAAGTGATGATGCAACTGATAACCTTTCTTTCCCTAGGACTGATGTTGATAGTGATGTATCTGTGCCATCTGAATCTGTTAACCCTTTCTCTGAAGTGGTAGATGTGTCCACAGGTACAGGAGCGTTCAGTCCCGTCGCTCTGCGGAGTGAGACGGCTGAGGAACCCCTAGCAGGAGCAAGCGACAGTGCTCAAGGAAATGGGGAGGTGCATGGGAACCGGGAGGAAGGTGACGCCATGACACTGACCAGTGCCACCGAGGAAGGTAACTGGCCCATAAGTAGCACTGCTCCTGAAGTGTTGGGGGTGGATGGGGAGGTAGAGCCCATAGCAGCGCAGGCTGATGGGTCTATAGAAATCCCCGGGGAGACTGCATATGTAGCTGCTGTCACCCGCAGTCAGAGTGCCCGGATCGCAGGTAGCGCCCTGCCATCTGGACCCTCCTCCGCTACCGGAGAGACTGAACCAGAGGTGGACCCAGAGCCGGTCCCAGAGGGTCCCAGTGAGGAAGGAACCCTGACGTCACTTCTGGCTGCCTCCAGCCAGGAGTTCCAGGCCGCTCTGCACTCAGATGCGAGCCTGGGGAACTTGAGGCACCTCGCCGAGACGCCCACCTCCGTGACTGATAAGGAGAGGGTGTTCTGGGAACGAGGAAGGTTGTACCGGGAGACAGTACCCGGAGATTCCCAAAAGGAGTGGTTGAGGGGGAAACAGCTGGTCGTCCCGCACCAGTTCCGAGGTGAGTTGTTGAGGATTGCCCATGAGATTCCACTTGCTGGACACTTGGGGATTAGCAAAACTAAGGCACGGCTGTCTCAACACTTCTATTGGCCCAAGATGGGGACAGATGTGACTAACTACTGCCGCTCCTGTATCACCTGTCAAAGAGTGGGGAAGGCGGGGCCTGCTCTTAAGGCTCCCCTGATCCCGTTGCCAGTGATAGAGGAGCCTTTCCAGAGGATCGTGGTGGACATTGTGGGCCCGCTGGCCATCCCCAGCAGCTCTGGAAAGCAATACATCCTTACTGTGGTAGACTACGCTACCCGGTACCCGGAGGCGGTAGCTCTGTCCTCTACTAGGGCAGATAAGGTGGCGGATGCACTGGTGACCATCTTTTCACGGGTAGGATTTCCCAGGGAGATGCTTACCGATCAAGGGACTCAATTTATGTCTCGCCTAATGAAGGCTCTCTGCAGCAAAATGCAGGTGACGCGTATGGTATCGAGTGCGTATCACCCACAGACCAATGGTTTGTGTGAGCGCTTTAACGGTACCCTCAAACAGATGCTCCGCATGCTGGTTGAGACCCAGGGACGCGATTGGGAGCGGTACCTCCCACACCTGCTATTTGCCTACAGAGAAGTCCCGCAGGCCTCGACGGGGTTCTCCCCCTTCGAGCTCCTGTATGGTAGGCGAGTCCGGGGACCCCTTGGGTTGATAAGAGAATCCTGGGAAGATGAGCCAAACCCCACGGAAGTGTCCATCGTGGATTACGTCATGCGCTTCCGCGACAAGATGCAGACCTTGACGCAGTTGGTGCATGACAACATGATGCAGGCTCAGGCTGACCAGAAGCACTGGTACGACCAGCACGCCCGGGAGCGGACCTACCAGGTGGGTCAAAAGGTGTGGGTGCTGGTCCCCGTACCAAAGGATAAGCTTCAGGCAGCCTGGGAAGGCCCGTACGTCGTGCACCAACAGCTCAACCCAGCCACCTACGTGGTCACGCTTGACCACACTCGGGGTAGGCGCAAGGCCTTTCACGTCAACATGATGAAGGCCCATCACGAACGTGAAGCCTGCGTCCTACCGGTCTGCAATCTGCCCGAGGACGGGGAAGAGGATCCCCTCCTAGACATGCTAGCCCAAGCCATGGCCAATGGGTTATCACGACGTGGCAAACCCGCTGAGGTGCGCATGTCGGATTACCGAGAGGTCATGCCTCCGTAGCGCCCTCTAAAGGGGGGAGGTGTGATGATATTGCAAGCTTCATGTCTTGTGCTGTTGCTAGAACTACAACCCCTTCCCCCCCCTGTCAGCCTGCACTCAGGCAGTGTAATGTGAGCTGCCAGTGCTGGAAGTTTTCCCGCTTCACCGCAGGGGTCCTGCATTGTCCGAACACGTGCTTTCTTCCTATAGCAGCCATGTTGGAGTAATTCATTCTTTTTTGGAATAACACGGTGGGAGCATTCGCTAGAAACACGAAAGTTACTGTGTTGAACCATGCGCGATGGGCATCGTTCCCGTGGTACTGGTAAACCCGTAACTCCAACAGAACCCGAGAAATGGAATTCTCGGGTGCCCCATGAACTAGCCCACCCAAGTGTGGGCTCATTGGAACCGTCATTCTAGAGTGAGATCATTGATAGGTCTGCCGTTATTCTGATAGGTTCACAGGACGAGTTATGAACCTTATGATATCGCAGAGCTCAAACCATAGCTTGCAGCCAGGGGAGGTGGCCAGAGGACCAGCCCTTTTTGTGAGGTCAGAAGCTGACATGCATAAGTCTTACAGTGAAGTTCCTTAAAGAGTTTTTTTCTGCTGGGACGTGCTGAGTAAGAGATCTCCCAATGAACTATGACGTGTGGCTCCTTCCCCAGCCTGGCTTGCCTGTAATGATCTAACAACCATGTGAGTGACTTTCATTCTTAATCCCATTTTATTTTATAACTGCATCTGTACATAACTATATTGTCTCAGTTTGTTACATCTTTTTTTATATTGTATAAGCATTGCCTGTGTGATGATATTGCAAGCTTCATGTCTTGTGCTGTTGCTAGAACTACAACCCCCTTCCCCCCCTGTCAGCCTGCACTCAGGCAGTGTAATGTGAGCTGCCAGTGCTGGAAGTTTTCCCGCTTCACCGCAGGGGTCCTGCATTGTCCGAACACGTGCTTTCTTCCTATAGCAGCCATGTTGTAGTATTCATTCTTTTTTGGTTAATAACACGGTGGGAGCATTCGCTAGAAACACGAACGTCACTGTGTTGAACCATGCGCCGACGGGCATCGTTCCCGTGGTACCGGTGAACCCGTAACTCCAACAGAGCCCGAGAAATGGAATTCTCGGGTGCCCCATGAGCTATGTCACCCAAGTTTGGGTTCATTTGAACCATTATTTCAAAGCAAGATCATTGATAGGTCTGCCGTTATTCTGCTAGAGTTCCCCGCCGAGTTATGAACCTTATGATATTGCAGAGCTCAAACCATAGCTTGCAGCCAGGGAGGTGGCCAGAGGACCAGCCCTTTTTGTGAGGTCAGAAGCTGACATGCATAAGTCTTACAGTGAAGTTCCTGAGTAGGTTTCTTTCTGCTGGGATGTGCTGAGTAAGAGATCTCCCAATGAACTATGACGTGTGGCTCCTTCCCCCAGCCTGGCTTGCCTGTAATGATCTAACAACCATGTGAGTGATTTTCATTCTTAATCCTATTTTATTTTATAACTGCATCTGTACATAACGATATTGTCTCAGTTTGTTCCATCTTTTTATATTATATAAGCATTGCCTGTTTTAAGGAATAAACCTATAAATTTATTAGTTTGTTTCTCCTGCTCTATAAACGAATTTTCACGTGCCTGACGTACTACGCTACTGTTTTGGGGTTGCTACGGACCCTCTTGATAAATTGTGTATTAAGTCAAACCCGTAGCTGGTGGCAGCTAAAGGAAAGGGGTGTAAAGTGTTAGTCTATTGGGTGGCGCTGGCAGTGACGGAACGGGTCTTATAAGGGTATTGCCTGGCTGCAGCCAGGAGTAATCATAATTCCCTCACTGCAGCGGGCCCCATAGCCAGCACACCTCCAAGTGACCTGTCTGGCGACCAATTATCCTAGGTGCAGTTCCCTGACTGGCCTGAGGGTAAGGGGGGTGCCAGAGAGCTGCAAGTTCCTAAGTGGAAGTGGGATAGTTATAAATCCCTGCAGTTTACTGGGTCGGACGGCAGCAGCCGTCGTGTGTGTGCACGTTCCATCACATGTGGTGGCAGCGGTGGGATCACAAGCCGTGACCCCCGGGCTACCGTTGTGGCGGACGGTGTGCCCGTTCATCACATATTGGTGGCAGTGGTGGGATTATAGAGCATTAGTGATCTGGTTTGAGCAATCATTCCATTCACTAAAAAACTTGCACGGTTCTTCAGCGACCCTGCAGCTAAAGTTTTGGAGAACAGACTCAGTGTTTATTAGTCCTGAGACAATTGTGTGTACTTGCGGTTACCCCTCCCTTCTCTTTGTTTTTCTATCCTATCTTTTATTTGGCAACCATGGCTACGAGGGGATTCGACTGGTATAATCGGAGTAGCAGGGAAACTCTTCTAGCCATATGCGAGTGGAGGCAGATTGTCCCCATGGACCAAACCAAGGCCGCAGTGATCCAGGCCCTGATGGCACGGGAACAAGCTCAGAGCGAGGAGGGCGCAGGAGCCGGCCCAAGCCAAGGTGGTGCCGCAGGAACAGAGGCCCAACCCCTGACTGCTTACCCCCAGAGAGAGGTGGACCCTTACCTGCAGGCGGCCCTGGAGGGACTCACCTCTGACAACCGGGAAGAACGCCTGAGGCTGATCCAGCAAGCTCAAGAGAGAGCCGACCAGCGAGAGGCCAAACAGCGAGAGGCTGAGAGAGCCGAGCGGGAGGCTGAGAGAGCCGAGCGGGAGGCTGAGAGAGCCCGAGCCGAGCGGGAAGCCCAAGTGCAGAGAGCCCATGAGCTGGAGATGGTTCAGCGAGGGGCAATGCCCTCCACAGCCCAGAGCAGTGTGCCCAGCAGCACTCAGAGTCCCAAGCCCCGGCCGGAGCACTTTCCCGTGCTGGAAAGGGACGGAGACTTGGACACTTTTCTGCGGGCCTTTGAGAAAGTCTGCAGACAGTACCGGCTGCCTGCCGACCAATGGGCCAGGTACTTGACCCCCGGGCTAAAGGGCAAAGCTTTGGAGGCGTTCGCTTCCCTCGCGCCAGATCAAGACAGTGACTATGAGGCCATCAAGCAGGCCCTGATCGCCAAGTACCAGCTAACCCCTGAGGTATACCGAAAGAAGTTCCGGAACCTCCAACGTGGCCCACACGACAGTTATAGCGATGTGGTGCAAGGACTCAGGAACCACTTTGACCAGTGGATCCATGGACTGTCAGTTGACACCTATGAGGAGCTGAAAGACCTGATGATCAAAGACCAGTTCCTGCATCTGTGCCCAGCTGAGGTCCGACAGTTCATCCTGGACCGAGAACCGGAGGACGCGGTCAGAACAGCACGGATCGCCGACCGCTATGAGGCCAACCGGAAACCCGAGGTGCGGAAGCCCGTCGCCACCCGCTGGGGAGGGGGTAAGCCTGCAACCAACCCCAGTGCCCTGCCAGTCGTCCCTCTGGAGGCACTATCCCCTTTGCCAGCGCCAGGCCTACATCAGACCCCCGCCAGTGTTTCTCCTGTAAAAGGACTGGACACATCAGCGCCACCTGTCCGGAGAGGCAGAAGAACCCCCCAGCCAAGGCCTCCGGGCCCAACGCCTCTGTTCTTTTGGTGGGTGGTGTGGTGGGGAGGGTTGATGACAACGTGCAGCCCGTCCGCGTGGGGGCCCGTCTTGCTACAGGCCTCAAGGACACCGGGGCTGAACGAACCCTCATCCGACCCAAACTGGCGGCCCCTGAAGTGTTGATTCCGGGGAAAACCTTAACTGTCACAGGGATTGGGGGCGTCCACTACCCCTTGCCGATAGCCCGAGTTTTCATTGACTGGGGTACCGGGAGCGGGGTGAAGGAAGTGGGGGTGTCCGAAAACCTGCCCACTGATGTTTTATTAGGGACTGATCTGGGGAGGATGGTGGCGTACTATGTCCCTGACACCCCTTCCCAATCTGATAATAAGGTTAACGTTAACCATGATGTTGATGTTGATGATGATGGGAAACTGATTGTGTTACCTGCTAATGCTTTGCGAAGTGATGATGCAACTGATAACCTTTCTTTCCCTAGGACTGATGTTGATAGTGATGTATCTGTGCCATCTGAATCTGTTAACCCTTTCTCTGAAGTGGTAGATGTGTCCACAGGTACAGGAGCGTTCAGTCCCGTCGCTCTGCGGAGTGAGACGGCTGAGGAACCCCTAGCAGGAGCAAGCGATAGTGCTCAAGGAAATGGGGAGGTGCATGGGAACCGGGAGGAAGGTGACGCCATGACACTGACCAGTGCCACCGAGGAAGGTAACTGGCCCATAAGTAGCACTGCTCCTGAAGTGTTGGGGGTGGATGGGGAGGTAGAGCCCATAGCAGCGCAGGCTGATGGGTCTATAGAAATCCCCGGGGAGACTGCATATGTAGCTGCTGTCACCCGCAGTCAGAGTGCCCGGATCGCAGGTAGCGCCCTGCCATCTGGACCCTCCTCCGCTACAGGAGAGACTGAACCAGAGGTGGACCCAGAGCCGGTCCCAGAGGGTCCCAGTGAGGAAGAAACCCTGACGTCACTTCTGGCTGCCTCCAGCCAGGAGTTCAAGGCCGCTCTGCACTCAGATGCGAGCCTGGGGAACTTGAGGCACCTCGCCGAGACGCCCACCTCCGTGACTGATAAGGAGAGGGTGTTCTGGGAACGAGGAAGGTTGTACCGGGAGACAGTACCCGGAGATTCCCAAAAGGAGTGGTTGAGGGGGAAACAGCTGGTCGTCCCGCACCAGTTCCGAGGTGAGTTGTTGAGGATTGCCCATGCGATTCCACTTGCTGGACACTTGGGGATTAGCAAAACTAAGGCACGGCTGTCTCAACACTTCTATTGGCCCAAGATGGGGACAGATGTGACTAACTACTGCCGCTCCTGTATCACCTGTCAAAGAGTGGGGAAGGCGGGGCCTGCTCTTAAGGCTCCCCTGATCCCGTTGCCAGTGATAGAGGAGCCTTTCCAGAGGATCGCGGTGGACATTGTGGGCCCGCTGGCCGTCCCCAGCAGCTCTGGAAAGCAATACATCTTGACTGTGGTAGACTACGCTACCCGGTACCCGGAGGCGGTAGCTCTGTCCTCAACTAGGGCAGATAAGGTGGCAGATGCACTGGTGACCATCTTTTCACGGGTAGGATTTCCCAGGGAGATGCTTACCGATCAAGGGACCCAATTTATGTCTCGCCTAATGAAGGCTCTCTGCAGCAAAATGCAGGTGACGCGTATGGTATCGAGTGCGTATCACCCACAGACCAATGGTTTGTGTGAGCGCTTTAACGGTACCCTCAAACAGATGCTCCGCATGCTGGTTGAGACCCAGGGACGCGATTGGGAGCGGTACCTCCCACACCTGCTATTTGCCTACAGAGAAGTCCCGCAGGCCTCGACGGGGTTCTCCCCCTTCGAGCTCCTGTATGGTAGGCGAGTCCGGGGACCCTTGGGTTGATAAGAGAATCCTGGGAAGATGAGCCAAACCCCATGGAAGTGTCCATCGTGGATTATGTCATGCGCTTCCGCGACAAGATGCAGACCTTGACGCAGTTGGTGCATGACAACATGACGCAGGCTCAGGCTGACCAGAAGCACTGGTACGACCAGAACGCCCGGGAGCGGACCTACCAGGTGGGTCAAAAGGTGTGGGTGCTGGTCCCCGTACCAAAGGATAAGCTTCAGGCAGCCTGGGAAGGCCCGTACGTCGTGCACCAACAGCTCAACCCAGCCACCTACGTGGTCACGCTTGACCACACTCGGGGTAGGCGCAAGGCCTTTCACGTCAACATGATGAAGGCCCATCACGAACGTGAAGCCTGCGTCCTACCGGTCTGCAATCTGCCCGAGGACGGGGAAGAGGATCCCCTCCTAGACATGCTGGCCCAAGCTAATGCCAATGGGTCCATTGAGGACATGGAGGTAAATGCCTCGCTAACCGTCTCCCAGCGGTTGCAGTTGCTGACCACTCTGGAATCCTTTCGGGCCGAGTTCATGAACCGACCCGGAAGGACCGAGTTGGCAGTCCACGAGGTGGACACCGGGAATCACGCCCCGTTACGGCGGACACCTTATTGGATCTCTGAGGAAGTGCAGCAGATTATGCGCCAGGAGATCCATGAGATGTTGCAGCTGGGGGTGATCCGGCAGTCCAAAAGCGCGTGGGCCTCACCTGTAGTTCTCGTGCCAAAAAAGGATCGGACCACCCGGTTCTGCGTGGACTACAGGGGGCTCAACGCCATCACTACCTCTGATGCGCACCCAATGCCACGCATCGAGGATCTGCTGGAGCGGTTGGCGAATGCCAAGTACATATCCATCATGGATCTGAGCCGGGGATACTGGCAGATTCCCCTGAGCCCTGCGGCGCAGGAGAAATCTGCCTTTATCACCCCTTTTGGACTGTACGAGTCCACGGTCATGCCTTTCGGCATGAAGAATGCCCCTGCCACTTTCCAGCGGATGGTCAACCACCTGCTTCAGGGACTGGAGGAGTACGCTGTGGCGTACCTGGACGACATTGCCGTCTTCAGTTCCACCTGGGAGAAACACCTTCAGCATCTCCAGGAGGTGCTCAAGCGTATTCACCAGGCAGGTCTGACCATCAAGCCGGGAAAATGCCAGATGGGCATGAGGGAGGACCACTACCTGGGGCACCGGGTAGGCAGGGGTTCCATGAGTCCAGAGCCCGAGAAAGTGGACGTGATCGTGTCCTGGCCCACCCCCAGGACCAAAAAGCAGGTGAAGTCCTTCCTGGGCACTGCAGGGTACTATAGGCATTTCGTACCGAACGATAGCGCCATTGCAAAACCCTTGACGGACCTCACCAAGGGCGGTCTACCCCAAACAGTCAACTGGACAGATGGCTGTGAGGCGGCATTCCGATCTTTGAAAACAGCCCTGTGCAGCTCTCCAGTGTTGAAAGCCGTCGACAGCAGTCGGCCATTCCTGGTACAGACTGACGCCAGCGAATTTGGCCTCGGTGCTGTACTCAGCCAGGTTGATTCGGGGAACCAGGAGCACCCCGTGTTGTACCTGAGCCGGAAACTTCTGCCAAGGGAAGTGGCATACTCCACCATCGAGAAGGAGTGCCTGGCCATGGTCTGGGCACTGCAACGTTTGCAGCCCTACCTGTACGGGCGCACCTTCAAGGTGGTCACCGACCACAACCCTCTGAGCTGGCTGCACACAGTGTCCGGAACCAATGGTAGGTTGCTACGCTGGAGCCTTGCCCTGCAGCAGTATGATTTTGCCGTACAACACAAGAAAGGCAGTGATCATGGGAATGCTGATGGGTTATCACGACGTGGCGAACCCGCTGAGGTGCGCATGTCGGATTACCGACAGGTCATGCCTCCGTAGCGCCCTCTAAAGGGGGGAGGTGTGATGATATTGCAAGCTTCATGTCTTGTGCTGTTGCTAGAACTACAACCCCTTCCCCCCCCCCTGTCAGCCTGCACTCAGGCAGTGTAATGTGAGCTGCCAGTGCTGGAAGTTTTCCCGCTTCACCGCAGGGGTCCTGCATTGTCCGAACACGTGCTTTCTTCCTATAGCAGCCATGTTGTAGTATTCATTCTTTTTTGGTTAATAACACGGTGGGAGCATTCGCTAGAAACACGAACGTCACTGTGTTGAACCATGCGCCGACGGGCATCGTTCCCGTGGTACCGGTGAACCCGTAACTCCAACAGAGCCCGAGAAATGGAATTCTCGGGTGCCCCATGAGCTATGTCACCCTAGTTTGGGTTCATTTGAACCATTATTTCAAAGCAAGATCATAGGTCTGCCGTTATTCTGCTAGAGTTCCCCGCCGAGTTATGAACCTTATGATATTGCAGAGCTCAAACCATAGCTTGCAGCCAGGGGAGGTGGCCAGAGGACCAGCCCTTTTTGTGAGGTCAGAAGCTGACATGCATAAGTCTTACAGTGAAGTTCCTGAGTAGGTTTCTTTCTGCTGGGATGTGCTGAGTAAGAGATCTCCCAATGAACTATGACGTGTGGCTCCTTCCCCAGCCTGGCTTGCCTGTAATGATCTAACAACCATGTGAGTGATTTTCATTCTTAATCCTATTTTATTTTATAACTGCATCTGTACATAACGATATTGTCTCAGTTTGTTCCATCTTTTTATATTATATAAGCATTGCCTGTTTTAAGGAATAAACCTATAAATTTATTAGTTTGTTTCTCCTGCTCTATAAACGAATTTTCACGTGCCTGACGTACTACGCTACTGTTTTGGGGTTGCTACGGACCCTCTTGATAAATTGTGTATTAAGTCAAACCCGTAGCTGGTGGCAGCTAAAGGAAAGGGGTGTAAAGTGTTAGTCTATTGGGTGGCGCTGGCAGTGACGGAACGGGTCTTATAAGGGTATTGCCTGGCTGCAGCCAGGAGTAATCATAATTCCCTCACTGCAGCGGGCCCCATAGCCAGCACACCTCCAAGTGACCTGTCTGGCGACCAATTATCCTAGGTGCAGTTCCCTGACTGGCCTGAGGGTAAGGGGGGCGCCAGAGAGCTGCAAGTTCCTAAGTGGAAGTGGGATAGTTATAAATCCCTGCAGTTTACTGGGTCGGACGGCAGCAGCCGTCGTGTGTGTGCACGTTCCATCACATGTGGTGGCAGCGGTGGGATCACAAGCCGTGACCCCGGGCTACCGTGTGGCGGACGGTGTGCCCGTTCATCACAGCCTGTTTTTAAGGAATAAACCTATAAATTTATTAGTTTGTTTCTCCTGCTCTATAAACGAATTTTCACGTGCCTGACGTACTACGCTACTGTTTTGGGGTTGCTACGGACCCTCTTGATAAATTGTGTATTAAGTCAAACCCGTAGCTGGTGGCAGCTAAAGGAAAGGGGTGTAAAGTGTTAGTCTATTGGGTGGCGCTGGCAGTGACGGAACGGGTCTTATAAGGGTATTGCCTGGCTGCAGCCAGGAGTAATTATAATTCCCTCACTGCAGCGTGCCCAATAGCCAGCACACAATCCAAGTGACCCGTCTGGCGACTAATTATCCTAGGTGCAGTTCCCTGACTGACCTGAGGGTAAGGGGGGCGCCAGAGAGCTGCAAGTTCCTAAGTGGAAGTGGGATAATTAAAAATCCCTGCAGTTTACTGGGTCGGACGGCAGCAGCCGTCGTGTGTGTGCACGTTCCATCACATGTGGTGGCAGCGGTGGGATCACAAGCCGTGACCCCCGGGCTACCGTGTGGCGGACTGTGTGCCCGTTCATCACATATTGGTGGCAGCGGTGGGATCACGAGCCGTGACCCCCGGGCTACCGTGTGGCGGACTGTGTGCCCGTTCATCACAGTAATGATCTAATGAATGTGCACGATCAGCTGGTATCATGCACCAGTAATAATCTAATGAATGTGCACGATCAGCAGGTATCATGAACCTGTACTGATCTTGTGATGATACTGAAGCTTCATTTCTGGTGCTGTTTCCAGAACTCTCCCCCATAGTACTACAACCCCCACCGTTTGCAAGCACAGGGCAAACTACCCCTCCCTCCTTTTCTCTGCAGCTCACGCTTCCCTTCCCCCCCTGTCAGCCTGCACTCAGGCAGTGTAATGTGAGCTGCCAGTGCTGGAAGTTTTCCCGCTTCACCGCAGGGGTCCTGCATTGTCCGAACACGTGCTTTCTTCCTATAGCAGCCATGTTGTAGTATTCATTCTTTTTTGGTTAATAACACGGTGGGAGCATTCGCTAGAAACACGAACGTCACTGTGTTGAACCATGCGCCGACGGGCATCGTTCCCGTGGTACCGGTGAACCCGTAACTCCAACAGAGCCCGAGAAATGGAATTCTCGGGTGCCCCATGAGCTATGTCACCCAAGTTTGGGTTCATTTGAACCATTATTTCAAAGCAAGATCATTGATAGGTCTGCCATTATTCTGCTAGAGTTCCCCGCTGAGTTATGAACCTTATGATATCGCAGAGCTCAAACCATAGCTTGCAGCCAGGGGAGGTGGCCAGAGGACCAGCCCTTTTTGTGAGGTCAGAAGCTGACATGCATAAGTCTTACAGTGAAGTTCCTTAGTAGAATTCTTTCTGCTGGGATGTGCTGAGTAAGAGATCTCCCAATGAACTATGACGTGTGGCCCCTTCCCCCAGCCTGGCTTGCCTGTATATGAGCTAACAACCATGTGAGTGATTTTCATTCTTAATCCTATTTTATTTTATAACTGCATCTGTACATAACGATATTGTCTCAGTTTGTTACATCTTTTTATATTATATAAGCATTGCCTGTTTTTAAGGAATAAACCTATAAATTTATTAGTTTGTTTCTCCTGCTCTATAAACGAATTTTCACGTGCCTGACGTACTACGCTACTGTTTTGGGGTTGCTACGGACCCTCTTGATAAATTGTGTATTAAGTCAAACCCGTAGCTGGTGGCAGCTAAAGGAAAGGGGTGTAAAGTGTTAGTCTATTGGGTGGCGCTGGCAGTGACGGAACGGGTCTTATAAGGGTATTGCCTGGCTGCAGCCAGGAGTAATTATAATTCCCTCACTGCAGCGGGCCCCATAGCCAGCACACCTCCAAGTGACCTGTCTGGCGACCAATTATCCTAGGTGCAGTTCCCTGACTGGCCTGAGGGTAAGGGGGGCGCCAGAGAGCTGCAAGTTCCTAAGTGGAAGTGGGATAATTAAAAATCCCTGCAGTTCACTGGGTCGGACGGCAGCAGCCGTCGTGTGTGTGCACGTTCCATCACATGTGGTGGCAGCGGTGGGATCACAAGCCGTGACCCCCGGGCTACCGTGTGGCGGACCGCGGCACCGTTCATCACATATTGGTGGCAGCGGTGGGATCACAAGCCGTGACCCCCGGGCTACCGTGTGGCGGACTGGGTGCCCGTTCATCACATATTGGTGGCAAGCGGTGGGATTATAGAGCAGTAGTGATCTGGTTTGAGCAATCATTCCATTCACTAAAAAACTTGCACGGTTCTTCAGCGACCCTGCAGCTAAAGTTTTGGAGAACAGACTCAGTGTTTATTAGTCCTGAGACAATTGTGTGTACTTGCGGTTACCCCTCCCTTCTCTTTGTTTTTCTATCCTATCTTTTATTTAGCAACCATGGCTACCATAGGAGCAAGTTGGTTCGACAAGCAGAGCAAGGACACCCTTGTGGGAATCTGCAAGTACCACGGCCTTGTCCACACGAACCGAACCAAAGGCCAACTGGTCCAGGCCCTGAAGGAGCTGGGCGAGCATCGGAGCGTGGCGGGCGCAGGAGCACACCCAGAGAGAGGTGGACCCTTACCTGCAGGCGGCCCTGGAGGGACTCACCTCTGACAACCGGGAAGAACGCCTGAGGCTGATCCAGCAAGCTCAAGAGAGAGCCGACCAGCGAGAGGCCAAACAGCGAGAGGCTGAGAGAGCCGAGCGGGAGGCTGAGAGAGCCGAGCGGGAGGCTGAGAGAGCCCGAGCCGAGCGGGAAGCCCAAGCGCAGAGAGCCCATGAGCTGGAGATGGTTCAGCGAGGGGCAATGCCCTCCACAGCCCAGAGCAGTGTGCCCAGCAGCACTCAGAGTCCCAAGCCCCGGCCGGAGCACTTTCCCGTGCTGGAAAGGGACGGAGACTTGGACACTTTTCTGCGGGCCTTTGAGAAAGTCTGTAGACAGTACCGGCTGCCTGCCGACCAATGGGCCAGGTACGTGACCCCCAGGCTACCGTGTGGCGGACTGGGTGCCCGTTCATCACATATTGGTGGCAGCGGTGGGATCACAAGCCGTGACCCCCGGGCTACCGTGTGGCGGACTGGGTGCCCGTTCATCACAGATCTAATGAATGTGCACGATCATCAAGTATCATGCACCTGTAGTGATCTAATGAATGTGCATGATCATCAGGTATCATGCACCTGTAGTAATCTAATGAATGTGCACGATCATCAGGTATCATGCACCTGTAATAATCTAATGAATGTGCATGATCATCAGGTATCATGCACCTGTAATAATCTAATGAATGTGCATGATCATCAGGTATCATGCACCTGTAATAATCTAATGAATGTGCACGATCAGCAGGTATCATGCACCTGTAGTAATCTAATGAATGTGCACGATCAGCAGGTATCATGCACCTGTAGTAATCTAATGAATGTGCACGATCAGCAGGTATCATGCACCTGTAGTAATCTAATGAATGAGCAGGATCAGCAGGTATCATGCACCTGTAATGATCTAATAAATGTGCACGATAAGCAGGTATCATACACCTGTAATGATCTAATGAATGTGCACAATTAGCAGGTATCATGCACCTGTAGTAATCTAATGAATGAGCAGGATCAGCAGGTATCATGCACCTGTAATGATCTAATAAATGTGCACGATCAGCAGGTATCATGCACCTGTAATGATCTAATGAATTGTAATGTATGTAGTACAGTTCATATAGCGTCTTGTGCTTGGGTGCGATGAACATACATGAGACACAGGTTTGATATAGAAAAGTCCTGTATTACTTCATACAAGTTGGCAGAAATAGTCACACAGTTTGCAGACACAGAAACAGGAGACACAGCAGGCCAGAGCAATCCAAGCTCAGAATCACTCCCAATACAGATTCAGTCTTCTCTCTGTTACCGTAAGTCATGCAACTGGGTCTTCAAAGAGCAGTTCAGAGTCCACATGCTTCGAGTTCCTCAGTAGGAATAGCTGGATACAAGTCAAGGCTTACAGGAGTCAAGTCACAGTCACTGCAGCTAGATTCTGAAGCACTGATTGCTCAGCTGTGCTGCTTAGAACAAGAGAGAATCGGGCGGGAACATGCAGCTGAAACTCATTTGAGAGGCAGATAGCTGCAGCAAGACAAAAGTAAATGGCTGACAACAAACTGAGTTTCAGGATTACATGAACTACATGATGACACAATTAGCAGTATCATGCACCTGTAGTATCTAATGATGAGATGTCACAGGTTCATGAACTGTACAGATCTAATGATGTGCACGATCAGCAGGTATCATGAATCCTGTACTGATCTAATGAATGTGCACGATCAGCAGGTATCATGAACTGTATGAATCTAATGAATGTGCACGATCGCAGGTATCTGAACTAGTACGACTATGAATGTGCAATCACAGGTTCATGCACCTGTAATAATCTAATGAATTGCACGATCAGTAGGTGCATGACTTATAAATCTAATGAATGTCACAATCAGCAGGTATCATGCACCTGTAGTAATCTAATGAATGTGCATGATCAGCAGGTATGTGCACTGTAATAATCTAATGAATGTGCACGATCAGCAGGTATCATGCACCTGTAATAATCTAATGAATGTGCACGATCAGCAGGTATCATGCACCTGTAGTAATCTAATGAATGTGCATGATCAGCAGGTATCATGCACCTGTAGTATCTAATGAATGTGCACGATCACAGGTATCATGACACCTGTATAATCTAATGAATGTGCACGATCATAGGTATCATACACCTGTAGTATCTAATGAATGTGCATGTTCACAGGTATCATGCACCTGTATGATCTAATGAATGTGCACGATCAGCAGGTATCATGCACCTGTATGATCTAATGAATGCACAATCACAGTATCATGCACCTGTAATATCAATGAATGGCACAATATCAGTTCATGCACTGTATATCTAATGAATGTGCACGATCATCAGGTATCATCACCTGTAATAATCTAATGAATGTGCACGATCAGCAGGTATCATGCACCTGTATAATCTAATGAATGTGCACGATCACAGGTATCATGCACCTGTAGTAATCTAATGAATGTGCATGTCAGCAGGTATCATGCACCTGTAGTAATCTAATGAATGTGCACAATAAGCAGGTATCATGACCTGTATGATCTAATGAATGTGCACAATCAGCAGGTATCAGCACCTGTAATATCTAATGAATGTGCACGATCAGAGTTCATGACCTGTATGATCTAATGAATGTGCACAATCAGCAGGTATCATGCACCTGTATAATCTAATGAATGTGCAGATCAGTAGGTATGTGCACTTGTAATATCTAATGAATGTGCACGATCAGCAGGTATCATGCACCTGTAAGTAATCTAATGAATGTGCACGATCAGCAGGTATCATGCACCTGTATAATCTAATGAATGTGCATCATCGGGTATCATGCACCTGTAGTAATCTAATGAATGTGCACGATCATCAGGTATCATACACCTGTAGTAATCTAATGAATGTGCACGATCATCAGGTATCATACACCTGTAGTAATCTAATGAATGTGCATGTTCAACAGGTATCATGCACCTGTAATGAGCTAATGAATTTGCACAATCAGCAGGTATCATGCACCTGTAGTGATCTAATGAATGTGCACGATCATCAGGTATCATGCACCTGTAATATTCTAATGAATGAGCACAATCATCAGGTATCATGCACCTGTAATAATCTAATGAATGTGCACGATCATCAGGTATCATACACCTGTAATAATCTAATGAATGAGCACGATCAGCAGGTATCATGCACCTGTAGTAATCTAATGAATGTGCAGAATCATCAGGTATCATGCACCTGTAGTAATCTAATGAATGTGCATGTTCAACAGGTATCATGCACCTGTAATGAGCTAATGAATTTGCACAATCAGCAGGTATCATGCACCTGTAGTAATCTAATGAATGTGCACAATAAGCAGGTATCATGCACCTGTAATGATCTAATGAATGTGCACAATCAGCAGGTATCATGCACCTGTAGTGATCTAATGAATGTGCACGATCAGCAGGTATCATGCACCTGTAATGATCTAATGAATGTGCACGATCAGCAGGTATCATGCACCTGTAATAATCTAATGAATGTGCATGATCAGCAGGTATCATGCACCTGTAATAATCTAATGAATGTGCATGATCAGCAGGTATCATGAACCTGTACTGATCTAATGAATGTGCACGATCATCAGGTATCATGCACCTGTAGTAATCTAATGAATGTGCACAATTAGCAGGTATCATGCACCTGTAGTGATCTAATGAATGAACATGATCAGCAGGTATCATGCACCTGTAATAATCTAATGAATGTGCAGGATCAGCAGGTATCATGAACCTGTAGTAATCTCATGAATGTGCACTGTGATGATACCCTGGACTGGAAGCTCCATTTCTTGTGCTGTTCTAGAACTTTCCTGCACTACTACCCCATCGTGTTTTGCCAGCACAGAGCAAAACCGCCCCCCTCTTCACCCTTGTGCCTGCAGCCTCGCTGCAATTCACTGTTTGAAAGTACAGCACTCCTTCCTTTCGCCCCCACCTCAGGAATTTCTTTGTCTCCAAGCCAGCTTTCTCTTCTAGTATACTATAATAGTGGCAATCTAATTATCTGTCTATAATTTGCCATGAGCTTATGTCAGAAACACAAAAGCTACTGTTTGAATCATGCGTCCATCAGGCGTTGTTTCCGTGGTACTGGTGAACCCGTTTCTCCAACAGAACCCGAGAAATGGAATTCTCTGGTGCACCATGAACTATCTCACCCAAGTTTGGGCTCATTTGAACAGTCAGTACAGAATAAGATCACTGATAGATCTGCCATTATTCTGCTAGGGTCCCCTGCTGAGTTATGGTCCTTATGACTTTCCAGAGCTTACAACTATAACTTCTATCCCTGGGAGGTGGCCAGAAAACCATCCCCTTTTGTGAGGTCACCAGCCCACATGTATAAGTCTTGCAGCTAGCCCCCCGGGTGATTTCAGGCTGTGATGACGTGGCTAACAGATCTGCAAATGAACTATGATGTGTGGCTCCTCCCCCCAGCTTGTCTTGCCATGATCTGAGTGCTATGTAAGTGTTTTTCACCTTTAACCCTGATTTATTTTTAACTGCATTGTACATAATTGTATTGTCTCAGCTTGTTACATCTTTTTATACTGTATAACACTGCCTGCATTTTTAGGAATAAACCTATAAAATTATTAGTTTGTTTCTCCTGCTCTATAAACGATTCAGCACGTACCTGAAGTACTACGGTACTGATTTGGGGTTGCTACGGACCCTCTTGATAAATTGTTCATTAAGTAAATCGTAGCTGGTGGCAGCTAAAAGTAGGGGTGTAAAGTGCTGACCTATGGGGTGGCGTTGGCAGTGACAGAGCGGGTTTTATAAATGTATTGCCTGGCTGCGGCCCGGAGTAATTATAATTCCCTTACTGCAGCGTGCCCAATAGCCAGCACACATCCAAGTGGCCCGTCTGGCGACTAATTATCCTAGGTGCAGTTCCCTGACTGACCTGAGGGTAAGGGAGGCGCCAGAGAGCTGCAAGTTCCTAAGTGGAAGTGGGATAATTATAAATCCCTGCAGATTATTCCTGACACATTGGGTCGGACGGCAGCAGCCGTCGTGTGTGTGCCGCGTTTTCGTCACATTTGTGGCAACGGAGGGATCACAAGCCGTGATACCCCGGGCTACCGTGTGGCAGTCCGTGTGCCGTTCGTCACATGCACGATCAGCAGGTATCATGCACCTGTAGTAATCTAATGAATGTGCATGATCAGCAGGTATTATTCACCTGTAATAATCTAATGAATGTGCACGATCAGCAGGTATCATGCACCTGTAGTAATCTAATGAATGAGCACGATCAGCAGGTATCATACACCTGTAGTAATCTAATGAATGAGCACGATCAGCAGGTATCATGCACCTGTAATGATCTAATGGATGTGCTCAATCAGCAGGCATCATGCACCTGTAGTAATCTAATGAATGAGCATGATCAGCAGGTATCATGCACCTGTAATGATCTAATAAATGTGCACGATCAGCAGGTATCATGCACCTGTAATGAGCTAATGAATTTGCACAATCAGCAGGTATCATGCACCTGTAATGATCTAATGAATGTGCACGATCAGCAGGTATCATGCACCTGTAATGAGCTAATGAATTTGCACAATCAGCAGGTATCATGCACCTGTAGTGATCTAATGGATGTGCATGATCAGCAGGTATCATACACCTGTAGTGATCTAATGAATGTGCAGGATCAGCAGGTATCATGCACCTGTAGTAATCTAATGAATGTGCACGATCAGCAGGTATCATGCACCTGTAATGATCTAATGAATGTGCACGATCATCAGGTATCATGCACCTGTAATGAGCTAATGAATTTGCACAATCAGCAGGTACCATGCACCTGTAGTAATCTAATGAATGTGCACAATCAGCAGGTATCATGCACCTGTAGTAATCTAAAGAATGTGCACAATCAGCAGGTATCATGCACCTGTAGTAATCTAATGAATTTGCACGATCAGCAGGTATCATGCACCTGTAGTGATCTAATGGATGGGCACAATCAGCAGGTATCATGCACCTGTAGTAATCTAATGAATTAGCACGATCAGCAGGTATCATGCACCTGTAATGATCTAATGAATGTGCAGGATCAGCAGGTATCATGCACCTGTAGTAATCTAATGAATGTGCACAATAAGCAGGTATCATGCACCTGTAGTAATCTAATGAATGTGCCCAATAAGCAGGTATCATACACCTGTAATAATCTAATGAATGTGCAGGATCAGCAGGTATCATGCACCTGTAGTGATCTAATGAATTTGCACAATCAGCAGGTATCATGCACCTGTAGTGATCTAATGAATGTGCAGGATCAGCAGGTATCATGCACCTGTAGTAATCTAATGAATGTGCACGATCAGCAGGTATCATACACCTGTAATGAGCTAATGAATGTGCATGATCAGCAGGTATCATGCACCTGTAGTGATCTAATGAATGTGCACAATCAGCAGGTATCATGCACCTGTAATAATCTAATGAATGTGCACAATCAGCAGGTATCATACACCTGTAATGAGCTAATGAATGTGCATGATCAGCAGGTATCATGCACCTGTAGTAATCTAATGAATGTGCACAATAAGCAGGTATCATGCACCTGTAGTGATCTAATGGATGTGCACAATCAGCAGGTATCATGCACCTGTAGTAATCTAATGAATGAGCACGATCAGCAGGTATCATACACCTGTATGATCTAATGGATGGGCACAATCAGCAGGTATCATGCACCTGTAGTAATCTAATGAATGTGCACAATAAGCAGGTATCATGCACCTGTAGTAATCTAATGAATGTGCATGATCAGCAGGTATCATGCACCTGTAATAATCTAATGAATGTGCACAATCAGCAGGTATCATGCACCTGTAATAATCTAATGAATGAGCACGATCATCAGGTATCATGCACCTGTAATGATCTAATGGATGTGCTCAATCAGAAGGCATCATGCACCTGTAGTAATCTAATGAATGAGCATGATCTGCAGGTATCATGCACCTGTATAATTCTAATGAATGTGCATGATCAGCAGGTATCATGCACCTGTAATGATCTAATAATGTGCACGATCAGCAGGTATCATGCACCTGTAATGAGCTAATGAATTTGCACATCAGCAGGTATCATGCACCTGTAATGATATAATGAATGTGCACGATCAGCAGGTATCATGCACCTGTAGTGATCTAATGAATGAGCATGATCAGCAGGTATTATTCACCTGTAATAATCTAATGAATGTGCACGATCAGCAGGTATCATTCACCTGTAATAATCTAATGAATGTGCATGATCAGCAGGTATCATGCACTGTAGTAAACTAATGAATGTGCACGATCATCAGGTATCATACACCTGTAGTAATCTAATGAATGTGCACGATCATCAGGTATCATACACCTGTAGTAATCTAATGAATGTGCATGTTCAACAGGTATCATGCACCTGTAATGATCTAATAAATGTGCACGATCAGCAGGTATCATGCACCTGTAGTGATCTAATGGATGTGCACAATCAGCAGGTATCATGCACCTGTAGTAATCTAATGAATGAGCATGATCAGCAGGTATCATGCACCTGTAATGATCTAATGGATGTGCTCAATCAGAAGGCATCATGCACCTGTAGTAATCTAATGAATGAGCATGATCTGCAGGTATCATGCACCTGTAATAATCTAATGAATGTGCATGATCAGCAGGTATCATGCACCTGTAATGATCTAATAAATGTGCACGATCAGCAGGTATCATGCACCTGTAATGAGCTAATGAATTTGCACAATCAGCAGGTATCATGCACCTGTAATGATATAATGAATGTGCACGATCAGCAGGTATCATGCACCTGTAGTGATCTAATGAATGGCATGATCAGCAGGTATCATGCACCTGTAGTGATCTAATGAATGAGCATGATCAGCAGGTATCATGGACCTGTAATAATCTAATGAATGTGCACGATCAGCAGGTATCATGCACCTGTAATGATCTAATAAATGTGCACGATCAGCAGGTATCATGCACCTGTAATGAGCTAATGAATTTGCACAATCAGCAGGTATCATGCACCTGTAGTAATCTAATGAATGTGCACAATAAGCAGGTATCATGCACCTGTAGTAATCTAATGAATGTGCATGATCAGCAGGTATCATGCACCTGTAATAATCTAATGAATGTGCACAATAAGCAGGTATCATGCACCTGTATATCTAATGGATGGGCACAAACAGCAGGTATCATACACTGTAGTAATCTAATGAATTGCACGATCAGCAGGTATCTCACCTGTAATGATCTAATGAATGTGCAGATCAGCGTATCATGCACCTGTGTAATCTAATGAATGTGCACAATAACAGTATCATGCACCTGTAGTATCTAATGAATGTGCACAATAAGCAGGTATCATGCACCTGTAGTATTAATGAATGTGCACATAGCAGGTATCATGCACCTGTAGTAATCTAATGATGTGCAGATCAGCAGGTATCATCACCTGTAATGACTAATGAATGTGCAATCAGCAGGTATCATGCCCCTGTAGTGATCTAATGAATGTGCAATCAGCAGGTATCATGCACTGTATAATCTAATGAATGTGCACATCAGCAGGTATCATACACCTGTAATGAGCTAATGAATGTGCATGATCAGCAGGTATCATGCACCTGTATGATCTAATGATGTGCACAATCAGCAGGTATCATGCACTGTAGTAATCTAATGAATGAGCCGTCAGCAGGTTCATACACTGAATATCTATATGTGCAGGATCAGCAGTATCATGCACCTGTAGTGATCTAATGAATTGACAATCAGCAGGTATCATGCACCTGTAGTGATCTAATGAATGTGCAGATCAGAAGGTATCATGCACCTGTAGTAATCTAATGAATGTGACGATCAGCAGGTATCATCACCTGTATGACTAATGAATGTGCATGATCAGCAGGTATCATGCACCTGTATGATCTAATGAATGTGCACAATCGCAGGTATCATGCACCTGTATAATCTAATGAATGTGCACAATCAGCAGGTATCATACACTGTAAGACTAATGAATGTGCATGATCAGCAGGTATCATGCACCTGTATAATCTAATGAATGTGCACAATAAGCAGGTATCATGCACCTGTAGTGATCTAATGGATGTGCACAATCAGAGGTATCATGCACCTGTAGTAATCTAATGAATGAGCATGATCAGCAGGTATCATGCACCTGTAATGATCTAATGATGGCAATCAGCAGGTATCATGCACCTGTAGTATCTAATGAAAGGGCACAATCAGCGGGTATCATGCACCTGTATAATCTAATGAATGGGGCAAAATCACATACAGCATTAGTAATTAAGAATGGCACTCACAGGTATCATGCCCCTGTAATGACTAATGTTTTGGCAAATGCGGGTTCGCCCTGTAAAAAACTAAAAATTTGGGGCACAATAGGGGTATCAGCACCTTTTAAATACAAAGGAATGGGCCATCTCAGGTACATGACCGGTATTATCAATGAATGGCAATCACGTAAAAAGCACCTTATTTTAAAATGAAGTGCCAATCAGCAGTTCATGCACCTGTGTAATTAAATGAATGTGCACATAGCAATATGCACCTGTAAATCAAATGAATTGAAATACAGGTATCAGCCTGAAAAATTTTTTTAATAATGGCACAATAGGACAGCCCTTTTTAAAATCAAATGAATGTGCAAAAAGCAGGTACATGCACCTGTATAATCAAAATAAAAGTGAAAAAAGCGGTATATCCCCTGTATAATCAAAAAATGTGCACATCACGGGATATCATGTTAAAAAAAACAAATAAAGGGGCAAATAGGACAGCACCGAAATAACTAAGAAGTGAAAATCACGGGTATCATGCACCTGTAAACAAAAGAATTGAAAAAAAACCAGGTACTGCCTGAAATATCTAAGAAGGTCAAAAAAAGCGGGAAATCTGCCCCGTAAATCAAAATGAAGGCCCGACACAGGTACGCCCCCTTTTTAATATAAAAATTGTGCCATCACAGGATCAGCACCTGTATACTAATGAAGGGCAGATCGCGGGTATCATGCACCTGTAATATCAATAATTTGCACAATCAGCGGTATCATGCACCTGTATACAAGAATTGCACAACAGCAGGTATCATGCCCCTGTATGATTTAAAATTGGGATT
>JARQOD010007203.1:0-39948 GCA_033576555.1 Oophaga sylvatica | reverse complement strand
AAAAGGTGAACGGATGGACTCTACATGCCTGGTTCCCACCGTGAAGCATGGAGGAGGTGGTGTGATGATGTGGGGGTGCTTTGCTAGTGACACTGTTGCGGATTTATTCAAAATTGAAGGCATACTGATCCAGCATGGCTACCACAGCATCTTGCAGCGGCATGCTATTCCATCCGGTTTGCGTTTAGTTGGACCATCATTTATTTTTCAACAGGGCAATGACCCCAAACACACCTCAAGGCCTCCACAGTCATCAGACCTGAACCCAATCGAGATGGTTTGGGGTGAGCTGGACCGCTCACCGCTTCAATTTTGAATAATCCCCAACAGTGTCACCAGCAAAGCACCCCCACACGATAACACCACCTCCTCCATGCTTCACTGTGGGAACTAGGCATGTAGAGTCCATCCGTTCACCTTTTCTGCATGCAAAGCAGTAATCAAAGCAAAAGGTGGCTACTTTGAAGAACCTAGAATATAAGACATATTTTCAGTTGTTTCACACTTTTTTGTTAAGTACATAATTCCACATGTGTTAATTCATCGTTTTGATGCCTTCAGTGTGAATGTACAATTTTCATAGTCATGAAAATACAGAAAAATCTTTGAATGAGGTGAGTCCAAACTTTTGGACTGTACTGTATATATATATATATATATATACAGTGCCTACAAGTAGTATTCAACCCCTGCAGATTTAGCTGGTTGACACATGCGGAATTAACTTGGCATTGTGACATTTGTACTGTAGATCAGCCTGGAAGTGGGAAATGCACTGCAGCAAAAATTTTTGTTTTAATTTTTTTTTTTTTTTTTTAACGTTAAAAGTTAATTCAGAGTGTCATTTATTATTCAACCCCTCAAACCACAAGAATTCTGTTTGGTTTCCCTAAAGTATTAAGAAGTAGTTCAGGCACCAAGAATAATGAGCTTCACATGTGTGGATTAATGATCTCTTTTGCCAGCCTTTTCTGACTATTTAAGACCCTCCCCAAACTTGTGAACACCACTCATACATGGTCAACATGGGAAAGACAAAGGAGCATTCCAAGGCCATCAGAGACAAGATCGTGGAGGGTCACAAGGCTGGCAAGGGGTACAAAACCCTTTCCAAGGAGTTGGCCCTACCTGTCTCCACTGTTGGGAGCATCATCCGTAAGTGGAAGGCTTATGGAACTACTGTTAGCCTTCCACGGCCTGGACAGCCTTTGAAAGTTTCCTCCCGTGCCGAGGCCAGGCTTGTCCGAAGAGTCAATGCTAACCCAAGGACAACAAGGAAGGAGCTCCGGGAAGATCTCATGGCAGTGGGGACATTGGTTTCAGTCAATACCATAAGTAACGTACTCCACCGCAATGGTCTCCGTTCCAGACGAGCCCGTAAGGTACCTTTACTTTCAAAGCGTCATGTCAAGGCTCGTCTACAGTTTGCTCATGATCACTTGGAGGACTCTGAGACAGACTGGTTCAAGGTTCTATGGTCTGATGAGACCAAGATCGAGATCTTTGGTGCCAACCACACACGTGACGTTTGGAGACTGGATGGCACTGCATACGACCCCAAGAATACCATCCCTACAGTCAAGCATGGTGGTGGCAGCATCATGCTGTGGGGCTGTTTCTCAGCCAAGGGGCCTGGCCATCTGGTCCGCATCCATGGGAGGATGGATAGCATGGCCTACCTGGAGATTTTGGCCAAGAACCTCGCTCCTCCATCAAGGATCTTAAGATGGGTCGTAATTTCATCTTCCAACAAGACAACGACCTAAAGCACACAGCCAAGAAAACCAAGGCCTGGTTCAAGAGGGAAAAAGTCAAGTTGTTGGAGTGGCCTAGTCAGTCTCCTGACCTTAACCCAATTGAAAACTTGTGGAAGGAGCTCAAGATTAAAGTCCACATGAGACACCCAAAGAACCTAGATAACTTGGAGAAGATCTGCATGGAGGAGTGGGCCAAGATAACTCCACAGACCTGTGAGGGCCTGATCAGGTCTTATAAAAGACGATTATTAGCTGTAATTGCAAACAAGGGTTATTCCACGAAATATTAAACATAGGGGTTGTATAATAATTGACCCACACTTTTATGTTTAAAATTTATTAAAATTCAACTGAGCAACATAACTTTTTGTTTTGTAAGATTTATGCTTCTGTTAATAAATCCTACTCTCGTTTGCAGTTTGAAGGCTCTAACTTATTTGCATCTTATCAAACCAGCTAAATCTGCAGGGGGTTGAATACTTACTACTTGTAGGCACTGTATATGTATGTTATATATATATATATATATATATATATATATATATATATATAGGATTATTTGCTCTTTAAAATGATGTGTACAGTTTTTTTTTACAATGTTATTTTAACATGAATTTTTACATAGAGAGATCTGCTCTATGTAAAACCTCATATTAAAATCGCATTGCATACGCATGGAAAACGGATGGAAAACGGATGGTGCGGTTAAAAGTCGCTTACAAATCGCATGACAATCGCATGCCAATTGCATAGAATCTGACCGTTTTTTCCATCCAGAAAACGGACCGCATTTTTTCTCAAAAATTGGTATGTACCCTTAATTAACACGTACATGTATGAAATGTTGTACACATGCACTCATGCAATTGTTAATTAAAACCATATATCAAACTACATGAAATGAAATGGCTTACTGTCTGTAAACCATGTGTCATTTCATGTTTGATTCTGTAATGATTTTATAGAAGCCGGAAATTGAATTAGCGGCTATTCTGCCATGTAGAAGTGTATGAACTATATATATATATATATATTTTATATATATATATATATATAGGATTATTTGCTTTTTAAAATGATGTGTACAGTTTTTTTTACAATGTTATTTTAACATGAATTTTTACATAGAGAGAACTGCTCTATGTAAAACCTCATGTTAAAATCGCATTGCATACGGATGGAAAACGGATGGAAAATGGATGGTTGGATTAAAAATCCCATACAAATCACATGACAATCGCATGCCAATTGCATAGAATCGGACTGTTTTTTCCATCCTGAAAACGGACCATTTTTTTTCTCGTGAATGGGTATGTACCCTATATATGTGTCACAATGACATGTATATACAGTACAGACCAAAAGTTTAGACACACCTTCTCATTTAAAGATTTTTCTGTATTTTCATGACTGTGAAAATTGTAAAGTCACACTGAAGGCATCAAAACTATGAATTAACAGATGTGGAATTATATGCTTAACAAAAAAGTGTGTAACAACTGAAATTATGTCTTATATTTTAGGTTCTTCAAAGTAGCCACCTTTTGCTTTGATGACTGCTTTGCACACGCTTGGCATTCTCTTGATGAGCTTCAAGAGGTAGTCACTGGGAATGGCTTTCATTTCACAGGTGTGCCCTGTCAGGTTTAATAAGTGGGATTTCTGGCCTTATAAATGAGGTTGGGAACATCAGTTGTGTTGTGCAGAAGTCTGGTGGATACACAGCTATAGTCCTACTGAATAGACTGTTAGAATTTGTATTTTGGCAAGAAAAAAGCAGCTAAGTAAAGAAAAACGAGTGTCCATCATTACTTTAAGAAATGAAGGTCAGTCAGTCTGAAAAATTGGGAAAACTTTGAAAGTGTCCCCAAGTGCAGTTGCAAAAACCATCAAGCGCTACAGAGAAACTGGCTCACTTGAGGACCGCCTCAGGAAAGGAAGACCAAGAGTCACCTCTGCTTCTGAGAATAAGTTTATCCGAGTCACCAGCCTCAGAAATCGCAGGTTTACAGCAGCTCAGATTAGAGACCAGGTCAATGCCACACAGAGTACTAGCAGCAGACACATCTCTACAACAACTGTTAAGAGGAGGCTTTGTGCAGCAGGCCTTCATGGTAAAATAGCTGCTAGGAAACCACTGTTAAGAACAGGCAACAAGCAGGAGAGACTTGTTTGGGCTAAAGAACACAAGGAATGGACATTAGACCAGTGGAAATCTGTGCTTTGGTCTGATGAGCCCAAATTTGAGATCTTTGGTTCCAACCACCGTGTCTTTGTGCGACGCAGAAAAGGTGAACGGATGGACTCTACATGCCTGGTTCCCACCGTGAAGCATGGAGGAGGAGGTGTGATGGTGTGGGGGTGATTTGCTGGTGACACTTTTGGGTATTTATTAAAATTGAAGGCATACTGAACCAGCATGGCTACCACAGCATCTTGCAGCGGCATGCTATTCCATCAGGTTTGCGTTTAGTTGGACCATCATTTATTTTTCAACAGGACAATGACCCCAAACACACCTCCAGGCTGTGTAAGGGCTATTTGACCAAGAAGGAGAGTGATGGGGTGCTACGCCAGATGACCTTGCCTCCACAGTCGCCAGACCTGAACCCAATCGAGATGGTTGGGGATGAGCTGGACCGCAGAGTGAAGGCAAAAGGGCCAACAAGTGCTAAGCATCTCTGGGAACTCCTTCAAGATTGTTGGAAGACCATTTCCGGTGACTATCTCTTGAAGCTCATCAAGAGAATGCCAAGAGTGTGCAAAGCAGTCATCAAAGCAAAAGGTGGCTACTTTGAAGAACCTAGAATATAAGACATATTTTCAGTTGTTTCACACTTTTTTGTTAAGTATATAATTCCACATGTGTTAATTCATAGTATTGATGCCTTCAGTGTGAATGTACAATTTTCATAGTCATGAAAATACAGAAAAATCTTTAAATGCGAAGGTGTATCCAAACTTTTGGTCTGTACTGTATATATATATATATGTATTCTATGTGTATATATCTATTCTTTCTTTTGTGATTTTAAAACTGTCATTTGGATCCATTATATGTCGGTTTTGCAAGCCAGCGAGAAAATCTCGCCGTACGGATGCCAAACGGATGCCATACGGATAACACACGGATATTTTGATGCAATGAAATCGCATCCTCGCATTGCACACGAATGACATACGGATCACTGTTCAGGGGACTTTTCTGCGTATTACGGCGTATAATACGGTCCGATTTTTATACGTTGTGTGTGACTCCGGCCATAGACAGATAGATAGATAGATGGATAAATAATAGATAGATAGACAGATAGCTAGATAATATATAAATAGATAATAGATGGATAGATAGATAATAAATAGATAGATATATAATAAATAGATGATAGATAGATAGATAGATAGATAGATAGATAGATAGATAGATAGATAGATAGATAGACATATAGATAGAAGATAGATAGATAGATAGATAGATAGATAATAAATAGGTAGAAAGATAGATAGATAATAGATATATAGATAGATAATGGATAGATAGATAGATAGATAGATAGATAGATAGATAGATAGATAGATAGATAGATAGATAGATAATAATAGACAGATAGATAGATAGATAGATAGAAGATAATAGATAGAAAATGATGGATAATAGATAGATATTACATAGATAATAGATAGATAGAATGGTACATAAATAGTTAAAGACCCATGCGCACACACACAAAAAATCTTCACGCAATAGCGTTAATTTAAAATAAAAATGGGAAAAAAATGGCGTGGGCTCCCGCGCAATTTTCTGTGCCAGAGGGGGAAAGCCGATGGCTTGGGCCAATATTTCTAGCCTAGGAAGGGGTTAATACCCATGGAGCATCCCAGGCTATGAATATCAGCCTGCAGCTAGCCTTTACTGGCTATTAAAATAGGGGGACCTCAAAAAAAATTGACGTGGGGCCCCCCAGTAATTTTTAGCCAGAAAGGCTACGCAGACATTTGCGGGCTGATATTCATTGCCTAGTAAGGGGCCATGGACATTGGCGCACCCCCTGGCTAAAAATACCAGCACCCAGCCGCCCCAGAATTGGCGCATCTGTACGATGCGCCAATTCCGGCACTTAGCCCCTCTCTTCCCACTCCCCTGTAGCGGTGGGATATGGGGTAATAAGGGGTTAATATCACCTTGCTATTGTAAGGTGACATTAACCCCTGTTAATAATGGAGAGGCGTCAATAAGACGCCTATCCATTATTAATCTTATATTAATAAAGGGTTAAAAAACAACACACGCATAAGAATGAAGTATTTTAATGAAATAAAACACAACATGGTTTTCATCTCTTTATTACACGCTCAGATCCAAGCGACGCCCTCGATCTGTAATAAACGTAAAAAAATAAAACAACCGTATACTCCCTGTCCGACGCAGTCCAATTAATAACGAATGTCCCACGACGGTCTCACCTATAGAACAGTAACATCAGGTGATGCCACTGCTCTGTAGGGCCTCCCAGTGATGCACTGACAGGAGACAATGGCTCCTGCAGTGCATCACCTAGTTCATTCTCTCACTTTATGGCAATTCTGAGTGGGAATTTTCTCATCCAGCATTGCCAGTGAGAGAATGGACAGAAGTGATGTCATTCTTTCCCGGCGTCTGAGCGATACACACAGTGGAGGATTACCTCCACTGTCAGTGTATCGCAGGGGTGGTGTAGAGTGCTGACATCACCCAATGTCAGTGTTCTACACCAGAGATCGTCGTGGGACACTCGATAATAACTGGACTACGGCGGACAGGTGATGTATAGGTTGCTTTATTATTTTATTTTTATTACAGGAGACGATGGCATCGGGGAATAAGTGATTGGTGAGTATGTACTCTATGTTATGTGTTGTATGTTATGTGTATGTTCTGTATGTTTTATGTTGTATATGTTCTGTATGTTATGTGTTGTATGTTATGTGTATGTTCTGTATGTTGTATGCTATGTGTATGTTCTGTATGTTATGTGTTATGTGTATGTTTTGTATGTTTTGTGCTGTATGTTATGTGTATGTTCTGTGTGTTATGTGTTATATGTATGTTCTGTATGTTATGTGTTATATGTATGTTCTGTATGCTATGTGTTGTATGTTATATGTATGTTATGTGTTGTATGTTATATATATATGTTATGAGTTGTAAGCTATATGTATGTTATATATGTAATGTATGTTATGTATTGTATGTTATATGAATGTTATGTGTTGTATGTTATATGTATGTTATGTGTTGTATGTTATATGTATGTTACGTGTTGTATGTTATATGTATGTACTGTATGTTATGTGTTATATGTATGTTATGTGTTATATGTATGTTATGTGTTGTATGTTATGTGTATGTACTGTATGTTATGTGTTGTTTGTTATATGTATGTTACTTGTATGTTATATGTATGTACTGTATGTTATGTGTTGTATGTTTTATGTATGTTACGTGTTGTATGTTATATGTATGTACTGTATGTTATGTGTCATATGTTATATGTATGTTAAGTAGAGTTGAGCGATACTTTCCGATATGCTAAAGTATCGGAATCGGAATGGTATCGCCGATATCACTAAAATATCGGCGATACCGGGAACAAAATATCGCAACTAAAAAAACCCCATTCTTTCCTTGTAAACACTAAATATACACACATAGAATACATATATATATATATATACATGTCATTGTGACATATATATATACATATATGTATAGTTTATACACTTCTACATAGTAAAATATCCTTTGATTCAATTGCCGGGTAAAGCCGGCTTCAGTGAAAAGACAGAAGCACCCGACATGAAATGACACTTGGTGTACATAGGGTTAAACATTTCTTTCATGTCCTTTGCTATCTAATTTGCACAAACAATTAAATCAGAATATGTGTGCAAAATTTCACACCTGTAGGGGTTAATTAAAGGTGTAAATTCGTTGTAAAAAAAACGGACTTTTTTGCTACGAATTTACACCTTTAATTAACCCCTAGAGGTGTGAAATTTTGCACACATAGTCTGATTTAATTGTTTGTGCAAATTAGATAGCAAAGGACATGAAAAGACATGGTTAACCCTATGTACACCAAGTGTCATTTCATGTCGGGTCACCCGACATGAAATGACACTTGGTGTACATAGGGTTAAACATTTCTTTTCATGTCCTTTGCTATCTAATTTGCACAAACAATTAAATCAGACTATGTGTGCAAAATTTCACACCTCTAGGGGTTAATTAAAGGTGTAAATTCGTTGTAAAAAAACGGACTTTTTTGCTACGAATTTACACCTTTAATTAACCCTAGAGGTGTGAAATTTTGCACACATAGTCTGATTTAATTGTTTGTGCAAATTAGATAGCAAAGGACATGAAAAGACATGGTTAACCCTATGTACACCAAGTGTCATTTCATGTCGGGTTCTGCATTTTCACAAAAGCCGGCAATTGAATTAGCGGCTATTATACTATGTAGAAGTGTATGAACTACAAATATAAATATATATATATATGTGTCACAAATTCAATGACATGTATATATATATATGAGGTGTAAAATTGCTGAAAAAAAATGCGTGGGCTCCCGCCCTATTTTCGCAACCAGACATACAAAGCCAGTGAGTGGGGGCAGATAATAATAGCCCAGAGAGGGACCATTATTTTTGCCCCCCCCGGCTACTAACATCTGCCCACAGACACCCCAGGAAAGACAAATCTATAATTAGATTCACCCTTTCTGGCACTTTGCCCGTCTATTCCCATTGCCCTGTAGCGGTGGCGAATGGGTTAATATGGGGTTAAAGCCACCTTGCTATTGAAAGGTGACCTTAAGCCAGGTTAATAATTGAGAGCTGTCAATTAGACAACTATCAATTATTAATCCTATTGCATGAAATAAAAATAAAACACACACACTTTAATTAAAAATCATTTTAATGAAATAAAGACACATGTTTTTGACCATCTATTATTTTACTGCAAAAACCATTTCCTGTAATAAAAATAAAATAAAAAAGCAAAATTATTCTTACCTATCCCATGCACAGTCAGGTCCCACGGTGTAATCCTTCAGAAAGGGTTAATGTTTACTGCAGGGACCGCAGCTAATGCTGCAGCCTCACAGTAAACCCCAAATGAATGAGTTCCTCTCCTGCCTGACAGGAGAGTAAAGGCTGGGTGTCACATAACGATACACCAGCGATCCCGACAACGATATGCACTTGTCAGGATCGCTGGTGTATCGCTACATGGTCGCTGCTGAGCTGCCAAACAGGCAGCTCAGGCAGCGATCTGGGACAGCGACACTGCGGGTAACATCGCTTAAGGGCCCGTCTCACATAGCGATATCGCTACCGAGATCGCTGCTGAGTCACTAGTTTTGTGACGCAGCAGCGAGCTCACCAGCGATATCGCTGTGTGTGACATTCAGCGACGATCAGCCCCCCTGCCGGGTATCGCTGATCGTCGCAGAAATGTCAGGACCTTTTTTTGATCGCTGGTTTCCCTCTGACAGGCACGCATCGCTGCGTGTGACAGGCGGGAAACCAGCGATCAAAGGTCCTGACATTTCAGCGACGATCAGCGATACCCGGCAGGGGGGCTGATCGTCGCTGAATGTCACACACAGCGATATCGCTGGTGAGCTCGCTGCTGCGTCACAAAACTAGTGACTCAGCAGCGATCTCGGTAGCGATATCGCTATGTGAGACGGGCCCTTAAGTGGAAAGCTTAATTGATTGCTTTCCACTTTCACTTCAGGTCAGCCAGGGACACAATCAGTGACGTCAGAGGGAACTGATTAACAAAAATAGGGGTTCCCTTCGAAAAAAAAATGGCGTGGGGTCCCCCCTATTTTTGTTAACCAGCCAGATGAAGCAGACCGCTGAGGCCTGGATTTTCAGGCTGTTAAGGAGCCAAGATCCATGGACCTTGCCAGCCTGATAATACCAGGCCACAGCAGTCTGCATATCTTGGCTGATTAACAAAATAGGGGATCCCCTCGAAAAAAATTGGCGTGGGGTCCCCCCTATTTTTGTTAACCAGCCAGATGAAGCAGACCGCTGAGGCCTGGATTTTCAGGCTGTTAAGGAGCCAAGATCCATGGACCTTGCCAGCCTGATAATACCAGGCCACAGCAGTCTGCATATCTTGGCTGATTAACAAAAATAGGGGATCCCCTCGAAAAAAATTGGCGTGGGGTCCCCCTATTTTTGTTAACCAGCCAGATGAAGCAGACCGCTGAGGCCTGGATTTTCAGGCTGTTAAGGAGCCAAGATCCATGGACCTTGCCAGCCTGATAATACCAGGCCACAGCAGTCTGCATATCTTGGCTGATTAACAAAAATAGGGGATCCCCTCGAAAAAAATTAGCGTGGGGTCCCCCCTATTTTTGTTAACCAGCCAGATGAAGCAGACTGCTGAGGCCTGGTTTTTCAGGCTGGTAAGGATCCAATATCCATGGACCTTGCAAGCCTGATAATACCAGGCCACAGCAGTCTGCTTAGCTTGGCTGGTTAACAAAAATAGGGGATCCCCTCGAAAAAAAAAACGGCGTGGGGATCCCCCCTATTTTTGTTAACCAGCCAAGTAAAATGCAGACTGCTGCGGCCTGGTATTAAAAGACTGTCAAGGCCCATGGATTTTGGCCCTCAACAGCCTGATAATACCAGGCTACAGCAGCCCCACATTTGGCGCATCAAAAGATGTGCCAATTGTGGCACTTTACCCGGCTCTTCCCACTTGCCCTGTAGCGGTGGCAAGCGGGGTAATAAGGGGTTATTGTCACCGTTGATTGCACGGTGACAATAAGCCCGGTTAATAATGGAGAGGTGTCAATAAGACACCGATCCATTATTAATCCCAAAGTTATTAAATGTGTAAAAAAAAGACAAAGCAAGAAAAAAGTATTTTAATGAAATAAAAGAGACAACACAGTTTTCATTTCTTTTATTATACTCTCATTCCTGCGACGCCATCGATCTCCTGTAAAAAAAGAAAAAAAACAAACCAACAGTATACCACCTGTCCGACGCAGTCCAGAGCGACAGTCCCACGACGATCCAGCTGTGCTACATCGCAATGACAGGCAGAGCCTGTGATTGCAACGCAGCACAGCTGATTACCTGCTTCCCCGGCGGTGACGTCATCGGACTGACTGCTTTACGGCCGGGATTACCCAGCAGTCACTGCAGTTATCGCGAGAAACTGCATGTGACCGCCGGGGAGAAGAGGATGGCGGCCATGAAGCATTCCAGGACGTGACCGCCGGAGATCTTCTGCCAGGTAAGTGCCGCTGACTCCTGACAGACCCGACAGACGGACACTGACAGTGACAGTGACATCCCGATTCCGGTATCCGATAAGACGAAAATATCGGAACTCGGAATCGGAATTCCGATACAGCTAATATCGGCCGATACCCGATATTTGCAGTATCGGAATGCTCAACACTAATGTTAAGTGTTGTATGTTATATGTATGTACTGTATGTTATGTGTTATATGTATGTTCTGTATGTTGTGTTATATGTATGTTCTGTATGTTATGTGTTGCATGTTATATGTATGTTATGTGTTGTATGTTATATGTACGTTATGTGTTGTATTTTATATGTATGTTATATGAATGTTATGTGTTATATGTATGTTATATGTATGTTACATGTTGTATGTTATATGCATGTTCTGTGTTATATGTATGTTATGTGTTATATGTTGTATGTTCTGTATGTTCCGTATGTAATGTATGTTTTTTTTTACATTCAACACATTAGCCGGATGACGGGACTACTACTGTCCCATCATTGGCTAATATGTCGCTCACTGACAGTGTAGCAGGCATAGCCGGATAGGACTTGTAGTCCCATCGGACGATGCCAGCATACACACACACACACACACACACAAAGACGGGCGGCACCGCTCTGCCAATGGCGGGGGATTTGAATCCCGCGACGCTCATTGGCTGAGACACCTGCCGGCTCTGCCAATGAGGGGCGCCGCTTTGGCGGGGATTTGAATCCCACGCCGCTCATTGGCTGAGCCGGCAGGTGGCCCAGCCAATGAGCGGTGCCGGCAGGGCTTAGGCAGGAGATTTGAATCCCGCGCCGCTCAAAGCTGCGAGGCACCGCTGCACACGTCATCCCGTTGCCCACAGTGTACGTACTTGCTCATTTGTGAAAAAAAGGCGCCTGCAAGCGGCGAAACCCAACTTTGGCGCTCGGGTCGCCGAACGCTCGGCCGACTGAACGCTGTGGTCGGGTTTCGCTCGGCAATAGACTTTAGCGAATGTCGGTCTTTTTTAATCTGACCGAACTGTTTCGCTCAACTCTACTAATCAGACAAGGTGGTTTTATGGATTTGTTTTCTCATTTTGATTCTCTTAGGCTACTTTCACACTTGCGATTTTTAGCGCTGCGCATCGTGCGCTATTGGTCGCATGCGCAATGTTTCCCTATCATTAACATGGCGGGCGCAGTGTCTTGCGCTTGCACGCGCTCATTAGCGTTTGGTGTGCGCTGCGCATTTTCCAGGTGTGCGCCCAGACACGCTAGACGCTACATGTTGCATTTTTTTTTCCGGCACACCTATTTAAAAATGCGCGTGCGCACGTGTGCGCACGCTATGCGCAAAAAATTAACATTGGCGTCTATGTGGGCGCTGGCGTGTGCGTGCCTGTGCGATTGTCAGCGCTTGTGCGCGCAAGCGATTTTTTAGTAAACATTGTCTAGACACTTGTCCAATTACCCCCTAGACAAGATACATTGTTTGTGAGGAGTCTAGATAAAATGATTATAGATAAAGGAAGGTGTCAGTGCCACACAGACCCCTACTCAGACTGCCTGGAGACATCCCTGATAAAGAGACCTGAAGATACAGCCTGGATCCCTATAAATAGGCCTGCAAACAGCGTGCACCATACTACACTGCCTGGAGACTGGAGCTGGACACTGGACGATCCATCTTGGACCCATACACTGCCTGGAGACTGGACCTGCAGACTGGAAGATCCACCTTGGACCCATACACAGCCTGGATATTGACTGGAGACACTGTGCCTGGACTCAAGATCGATCCAAAGTGCAAGAATGTGAGTATTATTTAAACAAATGACAGGCTGTCCTTATAATGTAATATGTGCTCATCATTATTTTTGATTTTTTCAGCATGTCTTCTGGATCCGAATATTCACCATCCCGGCAAGAACTGGCGGAAGCAGAGCATGATGTGAGTATCTTCCTGCCTTTGGGTAAGTATAGCTGCTGAATCTACAAATGTCCTAATTCTGTTCCTTTTTCAGACATCATCGTCGGACACGGCCATTGAGGAGTCTCAGGAGCAGTCGCAGCCGAGTCAAGTCCCGGTGGCGAGACGGAATGTAAGTATATAGCCTTTTAATGTATTTTTCTTTTGTACGCCTATTGTTATTTTCTTTATAAAAAATATACAAGATTGTAATTTTTATTTTGTTTTTTCTAGGTTCCACAATGCGACGACGACCTGTATGTGGACAACAAGGCCCTCATCTGCCAGGTCCATGAACGTGTCCCGTTGTGGGACAGCCGTGATCCGCAGTACAAGGACAATGTGGTGACCCGGCGTCTATGGAACGAGGTGGCCGCAGCGTTGATGGATGGCTGGGACAGCGCCTCTCCAAACCTGAAAAAGGCGTTTAGTAAGTATTTTCATTCTCTGTACTGCTCACTGTTGTAACTGATGGCACTGATGGGTTTTCTGGCAGATATATTCTACCAGCAAAAACAACAGTGTCATGTGGTTCAACAGTGTCTGCCTTGTTGATTCTTGAGCTATGTGATTTGCATTCTATTCATGTTTTTATTGCCCACTGACTCTTGGTCCTCATTGTACTGTTGTTTTTGATGGTAGAAATATTCTACCAGCAAAAACAACAGTGTCATGTGGTTCAACAGTGTCTGCCTTGGTGATTCTTGAGCTATGTGATTTGCATTCTATTCATGTTTTTATTGCCCACTGACTCTTGGTCCTCATTGTACTGTTGTTTTTGATGGTAGAAATATTCTACCAGCAAAAACAACAGTGTCATGTGGTTCAACAGTGTCTGCCTTGGTGATTCTTGAGCTATGTGATTTGCATTCTATTCATGTTTTTATTGCCCACTGACTCTTGGTCCTCATTGTACTGTTGTTTTTGATGGTAGAAATATTCTACCAGCAAAAACAACAGTGTCATGTGGTTCAACAGTGTCTGCCTTGGTGATTCTTGAGCTATGTGATTTGCATTCTATTCATGTTTTTATTGCCCAGTACTGTTGTTCCAGATGCTATTGTTGTTTTGCTGGTGGATATATTCTAACAGCAAACACAACAGTTTCATCTGGGTCAACAGTCACTGACCTGTGGTTTCTTCAGCTATATCTTGTGCATTCTATTTGTTTTTTTATTGCCTAGTCACTGTTGTTCCAGATGCTATTGTTGTTTTTGCTGGTGGATATATTCTAACAGCAAACACAACAATTTCATCTGGGTCAACAGTGACTATCCTGTGTATTGTATAGCTTTTTATAATGCTGCATTGACAGTTTGACATTTTCATTCAGGTATGAATGGTACTCCTGCTTCTTGACCTGTCCTCTGCTTTTGACACAGTTGACCACTGCCTTCTACTACAGATTCTTTCCTCCTTTGGCGTCAAAGACCTCGCCCTATCTTGGATCTCCTCATACCTTTCCAACCGCACATTCAGCGTCTCCCACTCCCACACTACCTCCTCGTCCCACCCTCTCTCTGTTGGAGTTCCCCAAGGCTCTGTTCTAGGACCCCTACTCTTCTCAATCTATACACTTGGCCTGGGGCAACTCATAAAGTCCCACGGATTCCAGTACCACCTTTACGCTGATGACACTCAGATCTACCTCTCTGGCCCAGACATCACCTCTCTGCTATCCAGAATCCCGGAGTGTCTATCAGCCATATCCTCCTTCTTCTCCTCCGCTTCCTCAAACTCAATGTGGACAAATCTGAACTCATAATCTTTCCCCCATCCCACAGATCTTCCTTACCTGACCTATCTACCACAATTAACGACATCACGCTTTCCCCGTACCAGAAGTCCGCTGCCTCGGAGTAACCCTTGACTCTGCCCTGTCCTTCAAACCGCACATCCAAGCTCTTTCTACCTCCTGTCGCCTTCAGCTCAAAAATATTTCAAGAATCCGTCCTTTCCTCAACCCTCAATCTACTAAAATGATTGTGCACGCCCTCATCATCTCCCGCCTCGACTACTGCAACACCCTTTTCTCTGGCCTCCCTGCTAACACCCTCGCACCTCTCCAGTCCATCCTTAACTCTGCTGCACGACTAATTCACCTCTCTCCTCGCTACTCCTCCGCTTCTCCCTCTGCAAATCTCTTCACTGGCTCCCATTCCCTCAGCGTATCCAGTTCAAATTACTAATACTGACCTACAAGGCCATCTATAATCTGTCTCCTCCATATATCTCTGAACTAATCTCCCGATATCTTCCCTCACGTAATCTCCGATCCTCCAAGACATCCTTCTCTCCTCCACACTTATTCGCTCCTCACCCAACCGCCTCCAAGACTTCTCCCGAATATCCCCCATCCTCTGGAATTCTTTGCCCCAACACATCCGACTATCAAACTCATTCAGATCCTTCAGACGGAACCTGAAAACCCATCTCTTCAGGAAAGCCTACAGCCTGCAATGACCCTGCTGCCTCCTCACCACTACCGGAGTTATTGCCTCAACCAACACCGGAACTGCTGCAACCCCCGACCTACTGTCTCCTGCCTCACAATCCTGTAGAATGTAAGCCCGAAAGGGCAGGGTCCTCTCCCCTCTGTATCAGTCTGTCATTGTTAGTTTGTTTACTGTAAGTGATACCTGTAATTTGTATGTAACCCCTTCTCATGTACAGCACCATGGAATCAATGGTGCTATAGAAATAAATATTAATAATAATAATAATAATAGGTATGTGTGTTGAGACTGATTTTGCCCTGACTGCATTGTATAATTGTTTTTTTCTTTTTCTCAACAGTGAACAAAGTCCGCACACGATGGCGCTCGATGAAGGACCGCTTCAACACTGATGTTCGAGCAGAGGGACAGGTTCGCAGTGGTTCTGCAGCAAGGGCCAGAAAGAAATATCGCTACTATCGCGAGTTGGCGTTCCTGAGACCGGTCCTTGCCAGCAGAGCGTAAGTTGTTTGTGTTTTTTAAATTTTTGGTTTTTTTTTTTTTTTTTTCTTCCACAGCTGATGCTTCTTGTTAAAGCATTATAGTAATGGTTTTGTTTTCTTTCCACAGCACCTGGAGCAGCACCATGCAGCCTGTTCCTGAAGCGGTCTTTCCTCGGACGACCTTGGACTCGTCCCAGCCATCCGACAGCCTGGAAGCAACTTGCAGGTCAGCAACACGGACAGCTGGTGACCAGGAAGCTGGTCCATCAGGTCTTCCCCTCTCCCAGGTCTCTGCCACTGGTTATGGGGGCACTTCCCGCCAGCGGCAGAGGGCCATGGAGAGGAATGTCTTGCCCGAGTTTGTTCACTTGAGCGAGGCCTTTCAAGGCAATATGAAGACGCTTGGAGGCTCAGTTGGAAGCGGTTTTTCACTTATGGAACGTGGTTTTACCCACATGGATCACCGCTTCAACAGTGTCGAACAGCGTCTTGATCGCCTGGAGGCCGACCTCAACAGACCAGCGCACCATTTTTTCAGTAAAATTGAACGGGGCATGGCGGAACACCTTAGTCCTGAGCAACAGCTGAGTGTGATGCAGGCCTGCAACACTGCTTACTTGCAGGCTATGCAGCAGAATCGGTACGTGCAGCAGTCAGTGGTTGCATATCCAACAGTGCCACCACTGATTCGCCACACATCACTACCGACTTCTGCTGCATACCACTGCACGGCCACCAGCATTCCGAGTCACCACTACACCACCACAAGTCCGAGTACTGTTGGACACTCCTCCGTCGCCACCAGCATGGCAAGCGCTGCTCCTGTGTGGAGCAACACCCCCACAGACACTGCTCCACAGTCATGGACTCAAGCCACCGCAGTACCTGCTTGGGCCACCGCACCCACTTCTCCTTCTAGGAGTACTGCCAGCAGTCAGCAACCATTTGTCACTGCACCCACTTCTCCTTCTAGGAGTTCTGCCATCACTCAGCAACCATTTATTGTTACCGCACACACTTCTCCTTCTAGGAGTACCGCCACCAGTCGTCAACAATTTCTGGCCACAGCACCCACTGATCCTATGAGTATGAGTACCGCCACCAGTCAGCAACAATCTATTTCAAGGGCACCCACTTCTCCTCCTTGGAGTACCGCCACCAGTCGTCAACAATTTCCGGCCACAGCACCCACTGATCCTATGAGTATGAGTACCGCCACCAGTCAGCAACAATCAATTTCAAGGCCACCCACTTCTCCTCCTTGGAACACCGCCAACCCTAGTGGTACTCAGAGCACTGCCAACACTTCCACCGCCACTGCCACCACCGAGCATGAGAGCGGTGACCCACATTCACTCTTTTTTGGGTCAAGGCCACGGTCAAGTAGCTCAAGGCGGACACAGAGAAGTCGGTCCATGCATGGTACTCCTGTCCCCAAGAAGAAACAAAGAAAATCTTTGTTGGTCCATCCACCCTCTCCTCCTAATGTGTCTCAAACTGGCTCTAATTTGATGTCTGATCTTCCTTCACCCTCTACTTTTGTTGCCCCTTCCCCTCGAACCCCTTCATCGCTTTCCAGCCGCTCTTCATCTCTGCACACCCCCAGAGTATCGAAATCACCATCAAAACGTCCGTCGCAATAAACATTTGTAATATTATCTGGACAAATCACATTTATGTACAACTACAGTGGCAGTGACTATAATGGCATCTTTGACACATATTGTACTAATCTGATTTTTCTACAAATTCTGGGGCAGTGACTATAATGGCATCTTGTACACATATTGTACTAATCTGATTTTTCTACAACTTCTGGGCAGTGACAATTAAACTGGTAATGTTGTACACATATTGTACTATTCTGATTTTTCTACAACTTCTGGGGCAGTGACAATTAAACTGGTAATGTTGTACACATATTGTACTAATCTGATTTTTCTACAAATTCTGGGGCAGTGACTATAATGGCATCTTGTACACATATTGTACTAATCTGATTTTTCTACAACTTCTGGGGCAGTGACAATTAAACTGGTAATGTTGTACACATATTGTACTATTCTGATTTTTCTACAACTTCTGGGGCAGTGACTATAATGGCATCTTTGACACATATTGTACTAATCTGATTTTTCTACAACTTCTGGGGCAGTGACAATTAAACTGGTAATGTTGTACACTAGTGTTGAGCATTCCGATACCGCAAGTATCGGGTATCGGCCGATATTCGCGTTATCGGAATTCCGATACTTAATTCCGATACTTTTTCAATATCGTATACCGGAATCGGAAGTTCCATAATTCTTTGAGAGGCAATGTGATTTTAGTCAGCCAATGAGGAATCCTACGAAGTGTGGGCACATCCTGTAATGCTGCGGTCATCTTAACTAATGGCATGGCTGTGATTGGCTGCTGAAATGATGTCAGAATGCACTATAAAAGGCGCCGCAGCCATTTTAGCGTCACTGTGCTGTGAACTCAGTAAGGGACAGAACGCTGCTGTGCTGACTCTGAGGGACAGTTAGATATTGCGATTTTGTGTACTACTGTGCTTGAGGCAGGCTAGTTTACCAACCGCTGTGTAAAGCTTCATTTTGCCAGTGTTGTTTTAACAGCTCTGTGCAAGGTGTGTGTGTGACAGTGCAGGTGACGCTGCAGTTTGCTCTGCATCCACCGCTGTTTGTAGGCATCTGCACGTGTCACTGACTCTTTTTTTTTTTTATTTTATTTAGTGGAATTGGTGCAGCTCCATTATATTAGAAAAAAATCAAATCTATTAGTGTGACGTGCTTCCATCCGTATACAATACATTGGTTGCAAACACTATAGAAGTACAGAAAGGAGCCTTTCACAGCTACTGAACAGTTGTCTGCAGGGTTTACTGTAGTCTGTGAGCTTTTAATTTTGTGAGTGCAGATTACGCTCCAGTTAGTTCTTCAACCACTGCCGGTTGTAGTCTGCTGAGTGTGTGTCACTGCCTCATCCTTCACATTTTTCTCTAATTGGTGCTGCTCCATTTTAGTGGAAAAAAATCTAATCTATTAGTGTGACGCGCTTCCATCCGTATACAATACATTGGTTGCAAACACTATAGAAGTACACAAAGGGGCCTTTAACAGCTACAGAACAGTTGTGTTTCAGTGTTCACTGTAGTCTGTGAGCTTTTCATTTTGTGAGTGCAGATTACGCTCCAGTTTGTTCTTCAACCACTGCCGGTTGTAGTCTGCTGAGCGTGTGTCACTGCCTCATCCTTCACATTTTTCTCTAATTGGTGCTGCTCCATTTTAGTGGAAAAAAATCTAATCTATTAGTGTGACGCGCTTCCATCCGTATACAATACATTGGTTGCAAACACTATAGAAGTACACAAAGGGGCCTTTAACAGCTACTGAACAGTTGTGTTTCAGTGTTCACTGTAGTCTGTGAGCTTTTCATTTTGTGAGTGCAGATTACGCTCCAGTTTGTTCTTCAACCACTGCCGGTTGTAGTCTGCTGAGCGTGTGTCACTGCCTCATCCTTCACATTTTTCTCTAATTGGTGCTGCTCCATTTTAGTGGAAAAAAATCTAATCTATTAGTGTGACGCGCTTCCATCCGTATACAATACATTGGTTGCAAACACTATAGAAGTACACAAAGGGGCCTTTAACAGCTACTGAACAGTTGTGTTTCAGTGTTCACTGTAGTCTGTGAGCTTTTCATTTTGTGAGTGCAGATTACGCTCCAGTTTGTTCTTCAACCACTGCCGGTTGTAGTCTGCTGAGCGTGTGTCACTGCCTCATCCTTCACATTTTTCTCTAATTGGTGCTGCTCCATTTTAGTGGAAAAAAATCTAATCTATTAGTGTGACGCGCTTCCATCCGTATACAATACATTGGTTGCAAACACTATAGAAGTACACAAAGGGGCCTTTAACAGCTACTGAACAGTTGTGTTTCAGTGTTCACTGTAGTCTGTGAGCTTTTCATTTTGTGAGTGCAGATTACGCTCCAGTTTGTTCTTCAACCACTGCCGGTTGTAGTCTGCTGAGCGTGTGTCACTGCCTCATCCTTCACATTTTTCTCTAATTGGTGCTGCTCCATTTTAGTGGAAAAAAATCTAATCTATTAGTGTGACGCGCTTCCATCCGTATACAATACATTGGTTGCAAACACTATAGAAGTACACAAAGGGGCCTTTAACAGCTACTGAACAGTTGTGTTTCAGTGTTCACTGTAGTCTGTGAGCTTTTCATTTTGTGAGTGCAGATTACGCTCCAGTTTGTTCTTCAACCACTGCCGGTTGTAGTCTGCTGAGCGTGTGTCACTGCCTCATCCTTCACATTTTTCTCTAATTGGTGCTGCTCCATTTTAGTGGAAAAAAATCTAATCTATTAGTGTGACGCGCTTCCATCCGTATACAATACATTGGTTGCAAACACTATAGAAGTACACAAAGGGGCCTTTAACAGCTACTGAACAGTTGTGTTTCAGTGTTCACTGTAGTCTGTGAGCTTTTCATTTTGTGAGTGCAGATTACGCTCCAGTTTGTTCTTCAACCACTGCCGGTTGTAGTCTGCTGAGCGTGTGTCACTGCCTCATCCTTCACATTTTTCTCTAATTGGTGCTGCTCCATTTTAGTGGAAAAAAATCTAATCTATTAGTGTGACGCGCTTCCATCCGTATACAATACATTGGTTGCAAACACTATAGAAGTACACAAAGGGGCCTTTAACAGCTACTGAACAGTTGTGTTTCAGTGTTCACTGTAGTCTGTGAGCTTTTCATTTTGTGAGTGCAGATTACGCTCCAGTTTGTTCTTCAACCACTGCCGGTTGTAGTCTGCTGAGCGTGTGTCACTGCCTCATCCTTCACATTTTTCTCTAATTGGTGCTGCTCCATTTTAGTGGAAAAAAATCTAATCTATTAGTGTGACGCGCTTCCATCCGTATACAATACATTGGTTGCAAACACTATAGAAGTACACAAAGGGGCCTTTAACAGCTACTGAACAGTTGTGTTTCAGTGTTCACTGTAGTCTGTGAGCTTTTCATTTTGTGAGTGCAGATTACGCTCCAGTTTGTTCTTCAACCACTGCCGGTTGTAGTCTGCTGAGCGTGTGTCACTGCCTCATCCTTCACATTTTTCTCTAAATTGGTGCTGCTCCATTTTAGTGGAAAAAAATCTAATCTATTAGTGTGACGCGCTTCCATCCGTATACAATACATTGGTTGCAAACACTATAGAAGTACACAAAGGGGCCTTTAACAGCTACTGAACAGTTGTGTTTCAGTGTTCACTGTAGTCTGTGAGCTTTTCATTTTGTGAGTGCAGATTACGCTCCAGTTTGTTCTTCAACCACTGCCGGTTGTAGTCTGCTGAGCGTGTGTCACTGCCTCATCCTTCACATTTTTCTCTAATTGGTGCTGCTCCATTTTAGTGGAAAAAAATCTAATCTATTAGTGTGACGCGCTTCCATCCGTATACAATACATTGGTTGCAAACACTATAGAAGTACACAAAGGGGCCTTTAACAGCTACTGAACAGTTGTGTTTCAGTGTTCACTGTAGTCTGTGAGCTTTTCATTTTGTGAGTGCAGATTACGCTCCAGTTTGTTCTTCAACCACTGCCGGTTGTAGTCTGCTGAGCGTGTGTCACTGCCTCATCCTTCACATTTTTCTCTAATTGGTGCTGCTCCATTTTAGTGGAAAAAAATCTAATCTATTAGTGTGACGCGCTTCCATCCGTATACAATACATTGGTTGCAAACACTATAGAAGTACACAAAGGGGCCTTTACAGATACTGAACAGTTGTCTGCAGGGTTCACTGTAGTCTGTGAGGAATAACCACACTTAGGCCTTATAACTTTTCTGACTTTCTTTATCAATCTACCAAGATGAAGAAGTCAGTGAGTAAGGCACGTGGTCGTGGTCGTGGCCGTGGATTTGCAGCAGGGAGAGGACGTGGGGATTCTGTGGCTGCTGCCGCACCCAGTGACACAGCATCCACCAGTTTTCCCCGTGAGCGTTCCTTTATGCGCACTTTTGTAGGAGCTCAGCGTACCCCCTGCTGCGTCAAGAACAAATTGAAGCCGTTGTTGGTTGGATGGCAGCCAATGCATCGACTTCAATACCTTCCACCCTCTCTCAGGACCACAGCACTGTTGAACAACCATCAGTCTCTTCACCGCCTGCCAAATTGCCCAGGCAGTCAGAGAGCTCTGTACAGGAGCCAGCTGAGTCTCTGCTTCTGTTCTCAGAATCTGTTGGCTTGCAAACAGGGGCCCAGCTAAGCAGCATTCTGGAATGTGAAGAAGAGGCAGTATGCAGTGATGCGCAACAGCTGTGTCTCTCTGAATCTGAAGAGGCGGGTGAGCCAGTGCCGATGGTCAGCACACCGCAGAACGCATCTGATGATGATGAGACTCAGTTGCCAGTTTCTGTTGAGCATGGTGCTGGCCAGACCACCAACAACAGCAGGTGTTGGAAGAGGGTAGTGGTGGAGATGATGAGGTCCAAGACCCAACATGGCGTGAGGAACAGGAAGGTGGTGGGAGCAGCTCTGAGGAAGAGATTGCCCCAACGGTCCAAACAGTAGGGAGAGGTAGGCTGCAGACTCGCTTGCCTGTAGCCTCCAGTTTGGCACCCGTTCGGAGCAGTTCTCTTACAACAGCCAAACCGGGCGCTCCCAGGACTTGCTCTGCGTGGTCCTTTTTTGATACAGTTGCAGATGATATTTGCTATGTCAAATGCAAGCTGTGTAATCAAAAAATTAAAAGAGGTAAAAGTGTCAGTAACCTTAATACAACAAATATGTGGAAACATGTGCGGTCAAAGCACTTTGTTGAGTTACAAAGACACACTGGAGATGTAGGCCAACCTACAGCAGCACCTACATCTTCAGCTCGTGTTGGAGCCTCTTCCTCCAGTTCACACACAGCTGTTTCGGCTTCCTCACAGGATCGCCATGGAAGAACCTCTGTCACTGTTGTCCAGAGACACAGTGTTATTCCACGCCACAGCTGCAAGTTCCCTGTCATCCTCACACACCCAGGCCACAAAACAGCCATCGGTAGCACAGGCATGGGATAAAAGACGGCCATACTCGGCAAACCATCCACGAGCACAGGCTCTGAATGCTGGCATTGCAAAACTCCTGTCCCTTGAAATGCTGTCATTCAGGCTGGTGGAGACTGACAGTTTCCGTGAATTAATGGCATTGGCAGTCCCACAATACAATGTGCCCAGCCGATTTTATTTCAGCAGGCAAGCCGTCCCTGGTCTGCAAAAGCATGTTGAGGCAAAAATTAAACATGCGCTACTAAACGCCGTCAGTAGCAAGGTCCACCTGACCACCGATGCGTGGACCAGTACCCATGGCCAGGGACGATACCTTTCACTCACTGCCCATTGGGTGAATGTTGTGGAGCCGGGTACAGATCTTGCGAGTGGCGCTGTACGTGTTCTGCCAACTCCAAGGATTGCCGGAATTAAGTCTGTCCACATTGACTCCTCCTCCTACTCCAGTTCCTCAGAATCATCGCTGCAGGAGCCGTCACGGTCTACCTCCACATGGACCCGTGGACGCTTACCTGATGCGACCGATATGAGCACAGCCGTGGCCAAACGGCAACAGGCCGTTCTGAAATTAATTACATGGGGAATCGAAGCCACACAGCGCAGGAGGTCTGGAATGCCATCAAGCAGGAGAGCGACGTGTGGTTTTTGCCAGCGAATCTCCAGCCAGGCTTGGTAGTGTGTGACAATGGCCGAAATCTGGTGGCAGCTCTGGGCCTTGGCAAACTCACTCACATACCATGTCTGGCACATGTGCTCAACTTGGTCGTGCAGAGTTTTTTGAGGGACTATCCGGATCTTGATGCACTGCTGCACAAGGTCCGCCTAGAGTGCGCTCACTTGCGACGTTCCAGCATGGCCAGATCGCGCATTGCAGCTCTGCAACGCAGATTGCGCCTTCCTGAACATCGCATCATATGTGACGTATCCACCAGGTGGAATTCAACGTTACATATGTTGGAGCGGTTGTGTGAGCAGCAGCCAGCAGTAATGGAGTATCAGCTGCATCAGGCGCAAGCAACACGCAATTTGCGCCGTCCACACTTCACCATTAATGAGTGGGCCACTATGAAGGACATGTGCCACGTTTTGCGTGCGTTTGATGAGTCAACGCGGATGGCGAGTGCAGATGATGCACTAGTCAGCCTGACTGTCCCCCTTATCTGCCTGCTTCAAAAAACACTGCAAGCAATAAGGGATGAGGTTTTGGAAGAGGTGGAGGATGAGGAGTCACAAATTCCATCACCTTCTGGAAAGTCAGCGCAACGTGGTTCCTCACAAAGGGCTGGGCAGGGCTCACTTTGTGAGGAGGATGAGGAGGAGGAGTCAATGGAGGAGGAAGACATCGCTCCAGAGGGAGGTACACAACGCTCTAGTCAGTATGTAGAGCGAGGGTGGGGTGATGCAGAGCAGGCAGAGATGACGCCTCTTGCAGAGGACAGCGTTTCTTTGCCAGTTGGGAGTCTGCAGCACATGGTTGATTTCATGCTGCAGTGCCTAAGAAACGACCGCCGCATCGCCCACATTCTCACGACGTCTGATTATTGGGTGTACACCCTCCTAGACCCTCGCTACCGGGACAACGTCAAAAGCCTCATCACACCGTTGAACCGGGAGCGTAAAATGCGGGAGTACCAAGACACACTGGTGCAATCCCTAATGTTCTACCTTACTGCCGAGAGCACTGCTGCTGCTACTGCTTTACAAAGCAGCTCTGTGCGTCGAGGCAGTGTAGAGAGCTCTGCAACAAGAGGGAGCACACGCAGTGCCTCTGCACAGGGAAAGACCAGTATGTTAAAAATGTGGCAAAGTTTTGTGGCAGCGCCACAAATGTCTACACCATCCGAGAGGGCTCCAGTCAGCGGGAGGCAACGTATCCGTCAGATGGTGACAGACTACTTGGCTTTGCCTCTCAGTGTACTCCCAGATGGCTCTTCCCCATTCAAGTTTTGGGTCTCTAAGCTGGATACATGGCCAGAGCTTAGCCAGTATGCATTGGAGGTGCTGGCTTGCCCTGCTGCCAGTGTATTATCGGAGCGCGTCTTTAGTGCTGCAGGTGGTGTACTAACAGACCGTCGCATGCGACTATCCTCCGATAATGTAGACCGGCTTACTTTTCTGAAAATGAACAAGGCATGGATCTCGCCAGAATTTGTCTGTCCGTTTTCAGATTAAATAACTGGTTCGCAACGTTATCCATGTCTCCTGTTATGTTCATCTTTCTACCACCTGAACTCTACTCCCTGGGCTCCAACACTGCCAGTTGCTGCTCAGAAGTGTCGTGTCCACAGAACAAAACACAAGCTCTACTGTTAGTGGGGTTCAGTAACGCCAGCTGTTCCCCTGCTGTGTCAACGGCAAGAAGTCTCCTGTTCCCGACACATGGACAGAAAAACACATGACCAACATGCTCCAAATAGGGAAGAGCCGTCACCCTGCTTGTTATGCTGAAAACATGAAATTGTGAAGTTTTGCAGGCCTAGAATGATAATTTTAATGACAAATATGGACAAATAATAATTTGTCATCACAGCGCATATCTGCACATGTCTATTAGAAATGGTAACAAAAAATAAAACATAGTCTACTCTTCACATTTTGAAATTAATGCATAAAAGTACATTTCATACTTATGAATTAATGCTTTTTAAGGAACTTTATCTGTACCTGTAAGATAATGCAGTCAATGGATGTACGAATCATTAAATCCTCATCATCATCATCACGAGTTTTATTTATGACAGACATTATAAAATACACATACTGATGCCAACTGTAACTTCAAACACCATATATGAAATGGCCAGCATGTAAACATGGTAATAATGTCCAATAATAAATTATTACATCTAGAAAGTGCATCATGCATACTGACAATAGGTAGTTATACCTGCAAGTGCTGTTGAAACAACCACAACAGATATAAATTAATACTGGTATATAGGTATCACATTCACAGTGCATAGTTACTCATGGACAATGTTGATGTAATACTGTATCTCAATTAAGTCAGCGTGAACCATTAGGCTTGTTAGTCTTGTACATTGTTAAAGAGGGAACGTAATTTTTTTGTTTGTCATAGGTGGAGTATTACACATTAAATTATTACTGCTGTATTTTTTTTTGCGTCCCTAGTGCGCAATAACGCAGCCTAACCTCACATTTTATAGTCAGCTAATTGCCACACGCTACCCTACCCTACGCGTGACAGTAGGAAGGTAGTGTTGTTGGATAAAGCTTTGCGCAACCAGAGATTCTTTTACCCTCTTCAACACTCTACAAGCAAAAAATGCATGATTTCAGCCACAGACTTTATTGACGTACAGTATAACATCGGCATTACCCATCAGAGGCTGTCCACTGTCTGATACAGACATAGAATATACCTTTGCTATCCGTAGCCTTTGTTTCACCTACACTTGCAGGCACACACTTAAATTGTGACAAACAATGCCTAATGTTTTTTTAAATGGTTATTTTTTATCGTACATTATTGTGTCATCAATCATCACATTGATGAGTCCATGCTGGACATGTCATACATGCTATAGAAAGTTACGATTTTATGAACTTAAATAATTGAAATGTCTGTGACTGTCACATAAAATTTGCGATGATGATGATGAGTGACTATTACAAAATCCATTGTCTTCACTATGTTATGGTTTAACATAGCGTTCCTTAAGCATTATTCATAAAAAAAAAATGGACTTTTATTCTTACATTTACAACACTATATTTTGTTACCAATTTTTTGGGTGTTGTGTTGGTCCATTTTTTTTTGGCATGTGCATATATGCGTTTATATTTGTATTTTCTTTATTTTTCCTTCTTGAAATTAGAAAACATGTGTATCTTTGTACCGTGTTAGCCAGTAGATAGAAAAATATTTAGACTTCAGAGTCAGCAGTGGTTGATACCTTTTAATGGATAACTGAAAAGATGGAAACAAATTGCAAGCTTTCAAGGCTACTCACGTCTCTTCATCAGGCAAAGACTAAATAAAAAAATTAAGCATCACATATTTCTATACACAACAGGACACAGGAATACTGCAATAGGTAAGACAAGTAAGTGACGTGTATCAGAACTGTCATTATCTCACAGGGATGAACATAAATATTGGAACAGTTCCTACATAAGGATAGAAAGTTTGATTGCCCTCTCATTGCCTTTTTTTTTTGGGTTTTCATGACCCTGGAAGGGCATAGACGCAGATTCCTTAATTGATATAGAATGACATAAATCCATGTGATCTATTCATTCCATCACTAACAGTGTCAAAGGTCATGATGAGCTTATATTCTGAAACCTTTGTACGTTTCTCATATTTGAAGTTATATTTTAATACCAGTAATTCCATATCCATCATGCTATGACCGGGCATACAAAAGTCTTTTGCCACAGGTAAATTCATTAATTTATCTCTGATTGTGTGGCGCAGATAATTCATCCTTGTTCTCCTTTTTGTTGCCGGTCTCCCCTCACTTGTCCCTCCCTCACTTGTCTTAGCTATTCCTGTGTCCTGTTGTGTGTAGAAATATGTGATTCTTCATTTTTGGCTTTACTCTTAGCCTGATGAAGACACCTGAGTAGTCTCGAAAGCTTTGAATTTGTTACCATATTTTCAGTTAGCCATTAAACGTTATCAACCACAGAGGACTGTCAAGTATAAATATTTTTCTATTCTTGTAATTGAAATTTCTATCATAATTATTATTCTGTTGAAGTAAACATTCATCACGTCAGAATTCTTTTTGAAGTACTTACAGTTGCAAGTGCTCACGTAATCATGGAGGTCATAATCATCCTCATTTTGCCTCACCAGTTCTCTTATCCCTGGGTTACAACACCGCCAGTTGTTTCTCGGAAGTGCTGTTAGCACAGTCTACACTTGCTCCTGTGTTACTGGGGTTCAGTAATGTCAGCTGTTCCCTGCTGTGTGAACGGCAAACAGTCTGCTGCCTCCACCATGTTCTCTTCTCATCCTGGGTTACAACACCGCCAGTTGTTTCTCGGAAGTGCTGTTAGCACAGTCTACACTTGCTCCTGTGTTACTGGGGTTCAGTAATGTCAGCTGTTCCCCTGCTGTGTGAACGGCAAAAGTCCTGCTGCCTCACCATGTTCTCTTTCATCCCTGGGTTACAAACACGCCAGTTGTTTCTCGGAAGTGCTGTTAGCACAGTCTACACTTGCTCCTGTGTTACTGGGGTTCAGTAATGTCAGCTGTTCCCTGCTGTGTGAACGGCAAAAGTCCTGCTGCCTCCACCATGTTCTCTTCTCATCCCTGGGTTACAACACCGCCAGTTGTTTCTCAGAAGTGCTGTTAGCACAGTCTACACTTGCTCCTGTGTTACTGGGGTTCAGTAATGTCAGCTGTTCCCCTGCTGTGTGAACGGCAAACAGTCCTGCTGCCTCCACCATGTTCTCTTCTCATCCCTGGGTTACAACACCGCCAGTTGTTTCTCGGAAGTGCTGTTAGCACAGTCTACACTTGCTCCGTGTTACTGGGGTTCAGTAATGTCAGCTGTTCCCCTGCTGTGTGAACGGCAAACAGTCCTGCTGCCTCCACCATGTTCTCTTCTCATCCCTGGGTTACAACACCGCCAGTTGTTTCTCGGAAGTGCTGTTAGCACAGTCTACACTTGCTCCTGTGTTACTGGGGTTCAGTAATGTCAGCTGTTCCCCTGCTGTGTGAACGGCAAAAGTCCTGCTGCCTCCACCATGTTCTCTTCTCATCCCTGGGTTACAACACCGCCAGTTGTTTCTCGGAAGTGCTGTTAGCACAGTCTACACTTGCTCCGTGTTACTGGGGTTCAGTAATGTCAGCTGTTCCCCTGCTGTGTGAACGGCAAACAGTCCTGCTGCCTCCACCATGTTCTCTTCTCATCCCTGGGTTACAACACCGCCAGTTGTTTCTCGGAAGTGCTGTTAGCACAGTCTACACTTGCTCCTGTGTTACTGGGGTTCAGTAATGTCAGCTGTTCCCCTGCTGTGTGAACGGCAAAAAGTCCTGCTGCCTCCACCATGTTCTCTTCTCATCCCTGGGTTACAACACCGCCAGTTGTTTCTCGGAAGTGCTGTTAGCACAGTCTACACTTGCTCCTGTGTTACTGGGGTTCAGTAATGTCAGCTGTTCCCCTGCTGTGTGAACGGCAAAAGTCCTGCTGCCTCCACCATGTTCTCTTCTCATCCCTGGGTTACAACACCGCCAGTTGTTTCTCAGAAGTGCTGTTAGCACAGTCTACACTTGCTCCTGTGTTACTGGGGTTCAGTAATGTCAGCTGTTCCCCTGCTGTGTGAACGGCAAACAGTCCTGCTGCCTCCACCATGTTCTCTTCTCATCCCTGGGTTACAACACCGCCAGTTGTTTCTCGGAAGTGCTGTTAGCACAGTCTACACTTGCTCCTGTGTTACTGGGGTTCAGTAATGTCAGCTGTTCCCCTGCTGTGTGAACGGCAAAAGGTCCTGCTGCCTCCACCATGTTCTCTTCTCATCCCTGGGTTACAACACCGCCAGTTGTTTCTCGGAAGTGCTGTTAGCACAGTCTACACTTGCTCCTGTGTTACTGGGGTTCAGTAATGTCAGCTGTTCCCCTGCTGTGTGAACGGCAAAAAGTCCTGCTGCCTCCACCATGTTCTCTTCTCATCCTGGGTTACAACACCGCCAGTTGTTTCTCGGAAGTGCTGTTAGCACAGTCTACACTTGCTCCGTGTTACTGGGGTTCAGTAATGTCAGCTGTTCCCCTGCTGTGTGAACGGCAAACAGTCCTGCTGCCTCCACCATGTTCTCTTCTCATCCTGGGTTACAACACCGCCAGTTGTTTCTCGGAAGTGCTGTTAGCACAGTCTACACTTGCTCCGTGTTACTGGGGTTCAGTAATGTCAGCTGTTCCCCTGCTGTGTGAACGGCAAACAGTCCTGCTGCCTCCACCATGTTCTCTTCTCATCCCTGGGTTACAACACCGCCAGTTGTTTCTCGGAAGTGCTGTTAGCACAGTCTACACTTGCTCCTGTGTTACTGGGGTTCAGTAATGTCAGCTGTTCCCCTGCTGTGTGAACGGCAAAAGTCCTGCTGCCTCCACCATGTTCTCTTCTCATCCCTGGGTTACAACACCGCCAGTTGTTTCTCAGAAGTGCTGTTAGCACAGTCTACACTTGCTCCTGTGTTACTGGGGTTCAGTAATGTCAGCTGTTCCCCTGCTGTGTGAACGGCAAAAGTCCTGCTGCCTCCACCATGTTCTCTTCTCATCCCTGGGTTACAACACCGCCAGTTGTTTCTCGGAAGTGCTGTTAGCACAGTCTACACTTGCTCCCGTGTTACTGGGTTCAGTAATGTCAGCTGTTCCCCTGCTGTGTGAACGGCAAACAGTCCTGCTGCCTCACCATTTCTCTTCTCATCCCTGGGTTACAACACGCCAGTTGTTTCTCGGAAGTGCTGTTAGCACAGTCTACACTTGCTCCGTGTTACTGGTGTTCAGTAATGTCAGCTGTTCCCTGCTGTGTGAACGGCAAACAGTCCGCTGCTCCACCATGTTCCTCTCATCCCTGGGTTACAACACCGCCAGTTGTTTCTCAGGAAGTGCTGTTAGCACAGTCTACACTTGCTCCGTGTTACTGGGTTCAGTAATGTCAGCTGTTCCCTGCTGTGTTGAACGGCAACAGTCCTGCTGCCTCACTGTTAATTTCATGGTTGTACCTTCTGCTACCCATCCGGGTTCCAGTACCGTCAGCTGGTTCTCCGCAGTGCCTTTGGCCTAGGTGCCTCCATGTCGGTATCCGAGTTCCAGCAACGTCTGCTGGTCCTTGGTAGTGCTTTGGAGCACAGGTACCTCCTGCTTAGTAACCGTGTCCCAGTAACGTCAGCTGGTCCTCGGTTGTGCCATTGGCTCTTTTCCTTCTGCTGACCCTCCGGGTTCCAGCACAGTCAGCTGGTCCTCGTTACTTTCATTGGCTCTTGTACCTTCTGCTACCCAACCGGGTTCCAGTACCATCAGCTGGTTCTCCGCAGTGCCTTTGGCCTAGGTGCCTCCATGTCGGTATCCGAGTTCCAGCAACGTCTGCTGGTCCTTGGTAGTGCTTTGGAGCACAGGTACCTCCTGCTTAGTAACCGTGTCCCAGTAACGTCAGCTGGTCCTCGGTTGTGCCATTGGCTCTTTTCCTTCTGCTGACCCTCCGGGTTCCAGCACAGTCAGCTGGTCCTCGTTACTTTCATTGGCTCTTGTACCTTCTGCTACCCACCGGGTTCCAGTACCGTCAGCTGGTTCTCCGCAGTGCCTTTGGCCTAGGTGCCTCCATGTCGGTATCCGAGTTCCAGCAACGTCTGCTGGTCCTTGGTAGTGCTTTGGAGCACAGGTACCTCCTGCTTAGTAACCTGTCCCAGTAACGTCAGCTGGTCCTCGGTTGTGCCATTGGCTCTTTTCCTTCTGCTGACCCTCTGGGTTCCAGCACAGTCAGCTGGTCCTCGTTACTTCCATTGGCTTTTGTACATCACCAACAGGACAAAGAAGGTTAAGACAAACTACAAGATACAGAACAAGAGACAGAAGAACAATAAGCAGAAGATCAAAAAGCAGAAGAACATTAAGTATAAGACCAAAATGAAGAGCAAAATATATGCTCTAAATTCTAAGCAGAAGAAGACTAAGCAGTGTATGGGGGTGAGTCCGTTCCTCCTCGTGGTGCCCCTGGAAAATGCCTGATGCTGCTGCAGGCTAAACTGAACGCGGACAAATACTGTTGTAATTAAAATCTTTCGTGACAGCAAGAACGGAAGGATGAAAATTCAGAGTTTTACAGATTACAAGTACAGGAATGTCTGTCACAAATAAGAATATGATGAAAAGGATGAATAGGAAGAAGATGAAGAAGTAGAATATGAAGAATAATAACTGTTTAATAAGAACAATATAAGTAATGTTAACAAAAAGATGAATAGCAAGAAGTTTTAGAAGATTAAGAAGGTGAAGATGAAGAATAATTTGATGAGAAAGATGATGCTGCTGAAGATTATGAAGGAGAAAGTGTGTGAAAAGTTAAAAAGGTGAAGACCATGGAAGTTGTGAAACAGACATATTTGACAAAATAGAAAAAAGGTTAACAACATTGTGAATTTCTTCGTCAATCCGAACGTATTTCCTAAAAAAAAAAAATTAATGCTATTCCATTGGATTGGGTTAAACATCTATGCCTTTAATGTCTCCTCAACCTCCCCCAATACATTCTACATTACTCTTTGTTGTTTTCCTTCATGTACAATTAACCTACAAGGCAAGAATGGGGTTTTTTTTATTTCGATATTTTGTTCCCATAGACTTACATGGGACTTCCGGTATCGGTATCGGGTATCGCCGATATTTTTTGTGTATCGGCGATACCATTCCGATTCCGATACTTTTGGATATCGGAAAGTATCGCTCAACTCTATTGTACACATAATGTACTAATGTGATTTAATCTCAACTTCTGGGCAGTGACTTAATGCTCTTTGACACATATTGTCCTAATCTTATGATTTTTTACAACTTTGGGGCAGTGATCAATTAAAATGGTAATGTTTTAACATTTGTCTAATCAGATTTTTCTACAACTCTGTGCAGTGACTAAAGGCATCTTTGACACCATATTTACTACATCTAATTTTTACAAAACTTCTGGGTCAGTATCAATAAACTGGTAATGTTGTACACATTTGACAATTCATTTTTCTAAACTTCTGGGCAGTGACTATAATGGCATTTTGAAAACAGCTTAAGCATCAACTTAAATTTATTCCAGTATCTGTCCAACGTTGTCGGTCGAAATGCCTTCATATCAAGTGATCTGTAGTGTTGAGCGATATTGCTCGATATCTAAAAATATTGTATCGAAATTGTATCGCCGATAGCACTAAATATCGTCGATATCCGATTCCGATTGCGGAAGTCCATGTAAGTCTATGGGAACAAAATATTGAAAAAAAAAAACCCTTTCTTACGTTGTAAACACAAAATATACACACATAGAATACATAAAATATATTTATATATACATGTCATTGTGACATATATATACATATATTTATAGTTTATACACTTCTACATAGTAAAATAGACTCTGATTCAATTGCCGGGTAAAGCCGTGACATACCCCATAGAAGTCGACGGGCTCGGTGCCGAGTACCCCAAAACCTCTGGCTCTGTGCGACTCACTTGGGCGTCACGAACAGGATTCTGTAGCTCGCTATAAGCAAGTCCTGTGTGCCTGAATTGAACTGGTTTTGTGCTTGAGAATTGCTAAAATCATCAGAGAATGTATTTGCCATTTTTCCGCCATATCTGCGTCACGACGAGGCACTGGTGAAGAAGAAGGGCGTGCTCTTCATGGGTGTACGTACACTCACTCAGTGACGCGAAAACGATGGCTCTTAAATGGTACTGCAATGTAAGATCGTGCCCCACAGCTCTTCAGTTCCGCCTCCTCATCCTCCTCAGTGTGTGGAAACTAACACGAGGGTCCCGCCTCCCTACAAAAGAGGGGCACTCTCCAGATGCTAATGATGACACATGTGACTTGGCAGAGATGGCTAATGGACACGAGCAGAAGTGTGAAGGGATGGAGCAGTCAGAGCTCTCCCCCCACGGAAGCGACCCGATCGCCACGGAACCACCGTTGGGCACCCGCCTGGAAACCCTCCTACGCTGCAAGAAGCGGTGGATACCCTAAGAGGCCTGGCCCGGCACCGGGAGGAGGTCGCCAGGATGGAAGCCAGCTGGCGTGCCCTAAAACTAAACTTGGAGCGGCGCCAATCCCCTTACCTGAAGTGTCTGTACCGGAAGGTGAGGCACCCGTTCTAGTAGAGGAGTCCTTGCAATGTGATCCGGTTGACGTTGTCGCAGTGGAGGCACCCGTTCCTGCAAAAACCGCAGCACCGTCAGCACCCCAGATCCCGCTGTCTGCCCCCGTCGCTGAGACAGAAGAAGCGACACCCGTCCTCATGGAGGAGGCCGCGCAGGCACCAGAGCACTACCTGCCTGTACCGGAGCCCCGACTGTCATCTGATTTAGAGCCATCTGCTTCCTCCGCAGGGGAGCGCCGCCAGGACTGGGGGCGACAGGAGAGCTGCCGCAAACCAGACACTGTAAGCTGCAGTGAGTGGTGGAGACATGGAGCAGCTGGTGGAGGAGAATTTCAACCGGCGTCAGGAGGAAGAGTGGAGACGTTGGGAGCGGGAAGCAGAGCCACAAAGGGAGCAGCGAGAATCCCAAAAACTTCGGCAACGTAACCTGGAGAAGGACCGGGCAGATAAGGACCGGATGAGAAAGGATAAAGGAACCCTGTGTGAGCCGCGGCGTAAGGGTGCAGTACGGAGCTTTAAATTGAAAGGTGGTTGGGGCTTCATCAAGGAGCCTGGACTTTATTTAGAAGTCTTTGTGAACCGGCGGGACGTGGAGGCTCACCTCCCAGAAGGACACCCGGGGAGGGACCTGTTGCCAGGAGACTTGGTGACTTACACCCGACACTGGGGTTACAATGGATGGTACGCCCTAAATGTTACCAGGTGCGACCCCTACTCCCCAGGTGTCAGGAACCTGTGAGACCCTCGGAGCCTTCAACCTCCCACATCCAGGCCTCTGCAAAGTGCCCACCCCAGCCGTAAATCTCCCAAGCCTCCCTCAGTGGTCTCCTCAGCAGCCCCAGCTATGGACATGATAAGTATAGCTGGCCCGTACCCGGCGCCTGTTAGGCCCCCTGGGGTTCGTTCAGTCCGGGACATAGGGTTCCAGACCCGGAGGGAGATGAAAGAGGTGGCCACACAGACCCAGATAGCGGGTCACGACTTGACTGTACAGGCCACACGACGTCATCAGGTCCTGGTGGTCCTTGGTGCCTCGGATGTTTGGCAAGCATCAGAAGAGTACCAGGTGGTACCTGGAACACCCCTGCCAAAGAAGTATAAATAACCCGGACAGGGTCCCTGTATGTAAATAGTTAAATTGTTGATAAATAGTAATTGTTTATGTACCCGGACGGGTGAATGTTTATAAAAAAGTTTTTTAATTTAATAAAAAAAAAAAAAAAAACACATTTTCATTACTTTTATTACAGTCTCATCCTGCGACGCCATCGATCTCCTGTAAAAAAATGAAAAAAAAAAAAAGTATACCACCTGACCGACGCAGTCCATAGTAACGAGTGTCCCACGACGATCCAGCTCTGCTACATCAGAATCCCGGCGCAGCACAGCTGATTACCTGCTTCCCCGGCGGTGACGTCATCGGACTGGTTTACGGCCGGGATTACCCTGCAGTCACTGCAGTTATCGCGAAAAACTGCATGTGACCGCCAGGGAGAAGATAATGGCGGCCATCAAGCAGTCCAGGACGTGACCGCCGGAGATCTTCTGCCAGGTAAGTGCCACTGACTCCTGACAGACCCGACCGACGGACACTCACAGTGACAGTGACAAATCCGATTCCGGTATTCGATAAGACGAAAATATCGAAACGAATTATCGAAAGGCCTATAGAGCTAATATCGGCCGATAGCCGATATTTGCATTATCGTATCGCTCAACACTAGTGACTACTGTAATCATAATATAAACGCATAAGAATATGTACAAACAAAATAAGAAACATTGCGATAAATAAAGTATATACAAAAAAGTGAGACACGGGTCACAGGACGGACAATAGAAAAAACGGTGGGTCAGCTCTGAGTATACCAAGACAGTCAAAATAGTATCCAAGAAGAATGAATGGGTAATAGTGCCATACCTTATTTTTATATAGAAGATTGTCTCCTAAAAAGGGGAGAGGTGCGTGCCCCAAGGAAAGTGTGCTGCCTGGATAAGAGTATAACATGGTGAGCATATTATGCCACAACTAGTGTTGAGCATTCCGATACTGCAAATATCGGGTATCGGCCGATATTAGCTGTATCGGAATTCCGATTCCGAGTTCCGATATTTTCGTCTTATCGGATAACGGAATCGGGATTGTCACTGTCACTGTCAGTGTCCGTCGGTCGGGTCTGTCAGGAGTCAGCGGCACTTACCTGGCAGAAGATCTCCGGCGGTCACTTCCCGGACTGCTTCATGGCCGCCATCTTCTTTCCCCGGCGGTCACATGCAGTTTCTCGCGATAACTGCAGTGACTGCTGGGTAATCCCGGCCGTAAAGCAGTCAGTCCGATGACGTCACCGCCGGGGAAGCAGGTAATCAGCTGTGCTGCGTTGCAATCACAGGCTCTGCCTGTCATTGCGATGTAGCACAGCTGGATCGTCGTGGGACTGTCGCTCTGGACTGCGTCGGACAGGTGGTATACTGTTGGTTTGTTTTTTTTTTCTTTTTTTACAGGAGATCGATGGCGTTGCAGGAATGAGAGAGTAATAAAATTAATGAAAACTGTGTTGTCTCTTTTATTTCATTAAAATACTTTTTTCTTGCTGTGTCTTTTTTTTATGCATTTAATAACTTTGGGATTAATAATGGATCGGTGTCTTATTGACGCCTCTCCATTATTAACCGGGCTTATTGTCACCGTGCAATCAACGGTGACAATAACCCCTTATTACCCCGCTTGCCACCGCTACAGGGCAAGTGGGAAGAGCCAGGTAAAGTGCCACAATTGGCACATCTTTTGATGCGCCAAATGTGGGGCTGCTGTAGCCTGGTATTATCAGGCTGTTGAGGGCCAAAATCCATGGGCCTTGACAGTCTTTTAATACCAGGCCGCAGCAGTCTGCATTTTACTTGGCTGGTTAACAAAAATAGGGGGGATCCCCACGCCGTTTTTTTTTCGAGGGGATCCCCTATTTTTGTTAACCAGCCAAGCTAAGCAGACTGCTGTGGCCTGGTATTATCAGGCTTGCAAGGTCCATGGATATTGGATCCTTACCAGCCTGAAAAACCAGGCCTCAGCGGTCTGCTTCATCTGGCTGGTTAACAAAAATAGGGGGGACCCCACGCCAATTTTTTTCGAGGGGATCCCTATTTTTGTTAATCAGCCAAGATATGCAGACTGCTGTGGCCTGGTATTATCAGGCTGGCAAGGTCCATGGATCTTGGCTCCTTAACAGCCTGAAAATCCAGGCCTCAGCGGTCTGCTTCATCTGGCTGGTTAACAAAAATAGGGGGGACCCCACGCCAATTTTTTTCGAGGGGATCCCCTATTTTTGTTAATCAGCCAAGATATGCAGACTGCTGTGGCCTGGTATTATCAGGCTGGCAAGGTCCATGGATCTTGGCTCCTTAACAGCCTGAAAATCCAGGCCTCAGCGGTCTGCTTCATCTGGCTGGTTAACAAAAATAGGGGGGACCCCACGCCAATTTTTTTCGAGGGGATCCCCTATTTTTGTTAATCAGCCAAGATATGCAGACTGCTGTGGCCTAGTATTATCAGGCTGGCAAGGTCCATGGATCTTGGCTCCTTAACAGCCTGAAAATCCAGGCCTCAGCGGTCTGCTTCATCTGGCTGGTTAACAAAAATAGGGGGGACCCCACGCCATTTTTTTTTTCGAAGGGAACCCTATTTTGTTAATCAGTTCCCTCTGACGTCACTGATTGTGTCCCTGGCTGACCTGAAGTGAAAGTGGAAAGCAATCAATTAAGCTTTCCACTTAAGGGCCCGTCTCACATAGCGATATCGCTACCGAGATCGCTGCTGAGTCACTAGTTTTGTGACGCAGCAGCGAGCTCACCAGCGATATCGCTGTGTGTGACATTCAGCGACGATCAGCCCCCCTGCCGGGTATCGCTGATCGTCGCTGAATGTCAGGACCTTTTTTTGATCGCTGGTTTCCCGCTGACAGGCACACATCGCTGCGTGTGACAGGCGGGAGACCAGCGATCCGCTGGTAACCAAGGTACACAGCGGTTTCCAGGCACGGGGCTGGCCTAGAAACCCGCTGTGTACCTTGGATACCAGCGCCCTGATGCAGGGAGCTGGTATCCAAGGTACACAGCGGGTTTCCAAGCGCTTGCGCGGTGCCTGGAAACCCGCTGTGTACCTTGGTTACAGCGGATCGCTGGTCTCCCGCCTGTCACACGCAGCGATGCGTGCCTGTCAGAGGGAAACCAGCGATCAAAAAAAGGTCCTGACATTTCTGCGACGATCAGCGATACCCGGCAGGGGGGCTGATCGTCGCTGAATGTCACACAAGCGATATCGCTGGTGAGCTCGCTGCTGCGTCACAAAACTAGTGACTCAGCAGCGATCTCGGTAGCGATATCCTATGTGAGACGGGCCCTTAAGCGATGTTACCCGCAGTGTCGCTGTCCCAGATCGCTGCCTGAGCTGCCTGTTTGGCAGCTCAGCAGCGATCATGTAGCGATACACCAGCGATCCTGACAAGTGCATATCGTTGTCGGGATCGCTGGTGTATCGTTTTGTGACACCAGCCTTTACTCTCCTGTAGGCAGGAGAGGAAACTCATTCATTTGGGGTTTACTGTGAGGCTGCAGCATTAGCTGCGGTCCCTGCAGTAAACATTAACCCTTTCTGAAGGATTTCACCGTGGGACCTGACTGTGCATGGGATAGGTAAGAATAATTTTGCTTTTTTATTTTATTTTTATTCAGGAAATGGTTTTAGCAGGTAAAAAATATGGTCAAAAACTGTGTGATTATTTCATTAAACTTCTTTTTATTAAAGTGTGTGTGTTTGATTTTTCTTTCATACAATAGGATTAATAATGATAGTTGTCTAATTGACAGCTCTCAATTATTAACCTGGCTTAAAGTGACCTTTCAATTGCAAGGTCATTTTAACCCCTTATTAACCCATTCGCCACCGCTACAGGGCAATGGGAATAGACGGGCAAAGTGCCCGAAAGGGCAAATCTAATTAGAGATTTGCCCTTTCTGGGGTGTCTGTGGGCAGATGTTAAGTAGCCGGGGGGGGCCAAAAATAATGGTCCCTCTCTGGGCTATTATTATCTGCCCCCACTCACTGGCTTTGTCTGTCTGGTTGCGAAAATAGGGCGGGAGCCCACGCATTTTTTTTCAGCAATTTTACACCTCATATATATTATATACATGTCATTGAATTTGTGACACATATATATATATATTTATATTTGTAGTTCATACACTTCTACATAGTATAATAGCCGCTAATTCAATTGCCGGCTTTTGTGAAAATGCAGAACCCGACATGAAATGACACTGGTGTACATAGGGTTAACCATGTCTTTTCATGTCCTTTGCTATCTAATTTGCACAAACAATTAAATCAGACTATGTGTGCAAAATTTCACACCTGTAGGGGTTAATTAAAGGTGTAAATTCGTAGCAAAAAAGTCTGTTTTTTTTACAACGAATTTACACCTTTAATTAACCCTACAGGTGTGAAATTTTGCACACATAGTCTGATTTAATTGTTTGTGCAAATTAGATACAAAGGACATGAAAAGACATGGTTAACCCTTGTACACCAAGTGTCATTTCATGTCGGGTGCTTCTGTCTTTTCACTGAAGCCGGCTTTACCCGGCCAATTGAATCAAAGGATATTTTACTATGAGAATGTATTAAACTATACATATATGATATTATTGTCACAATGACATGTTATTATAATATGTTTCTATGTGTGATATTTAGGTTTTAAAGGAAAGAATGGGGTTTTTTTAGTTGCGTTTTTTGTTCCCATAGACTTACATGGGACTTCCGGTTTCGGTATCGGGTACGCGATTTTTTAGTGATTCGGCGATACCATTCCGATTCCGTCTTTAGGATATCGGAAAAGTATGCTCAACTCTAGCCACAATGTGAGTCTAAAGGGACTATAAGTATATTATTAAGACAAAACGAGCTTATAAGAATGCGAGGACCGGAGATTGAAGAAATTAGCAAAATTTTAGTAAATAAGGAATAACTTGTGCTCCTAAACAAATGGAATCCGGTCAATATTTAAATTAATATATATATATATATTACCT